>MU827803.1:0-266738 GCA_029204205.1 Desmophyllum pertusum
AGTCCAGTGAGAGTACAAACGCACCATTCACTACTCCTTGATGTATCCTGACTTTCCCCGCGACCGCGACTCTTCGTTTGCATACAAATGAAGGGTCTGCTCCCTTCTGCATACTATTATTCCTCGTCAAAAGTCCTAGGAAACAACCCGGGGGGAAAAAAAAAAAAAAAAAAAAAAAAAAAAAAAAAAAAAAAAAAAAACAAAAAAAAAAAAAAAAAAGTCACTGAGCTGATTGCTACATTTCCGGGTACAATTTCGAAAATGACCCTTAATGCTATCTTGAGACCCAGTGAATTACTGAAGTAGCTAATAAAAAACGTATGTGAATGGGTTTAGGAATTATGTTAGATTAACTTGCGTAATTGGTTAAAATTTACGTGTGTTATTTTATTGTGTGGGTGTAAACATTTACTTGGTGTCATTTTAGGTTAGGTTGTTCAGTCTTACAGTTTTTTGCAACTATTGCATCATGGACAACGTAGAAGAAATTAATTCAAGCCCTGTTTATTGGCATTGCACGTGGCATTTCGGGTTTTTGTTTCAAACATATCGATAACAGTAAGGCCATTGAGGTTTGTTCAGCGAGTGTCTGACGTTCTTCTGAAGAAAAGCATTCTACAAAGTTGGAAAAAGGATAAACTGAAACGAACTTTACCGCGCTTGTATATCGCAGGTTATTTTAGTCTTTACTGCCTCGTTGGTGACTACAAGAATGCACATCCTGAGGTCGGAGATACAGCATTGCCTTTATACTCACAAAATTGGTGAAAGTGAAAGCGCAGCTGGATTGCTCGAGAAAATCGGCGATGTGTATCAGTTCAACTGGCGAACAGCGTGAAAGCTCCACAAAAAGAAAGCTACGAGAAAGCAATCGCACTCTACTGTAATGAGGCGGTCAAGCTTAAGGTTACCTGAAAAATGCGCTATTTGGTCTAAGCAAAGAGAACATTTTGAAAGAGTGTTATCGGTGGCAACCAAATTTGGTTTGACAAGGTTTTGTATTTTAATTTTGTTAGGAAAAAAACTTATTTGCAACTTGTTTTGTGGGCCGCCCGAGTGAGCTTGTCGTTTTGCCCTTTTCGAATACCCCTAAAGCTTTTAAAGACTATTTTCAAAGGGCACTTGCAATCTTGAAAAAGAAACTGGCAATTTAGAAAGAAGAGAAAGAAGCGTACGTTCTCAAAAACAGGCTTGGCACTCTAGTTCCAATGGACATTGCAAGAATTCGAACAGGCAAAACTCTATCATGAAAAGGCGCAATGGTGATCGCGGAGGAGGTTTTGGTGAGACCTTACGAGCCAAGGACCGGTGGCCATGGCCCCCCCCCATGTCTGTGGCAAGGCTTGCGGACTACTATACATAACATTCACAGGTGGGTTGAATATTGGAATATAGCCACAAAGCAAAAAAAAAAAACATAAAAACGTTTTTGCATGAGCCCACAAGAAAGGGAGGCTCTTGAAGTTATTTACGTCAGGTGAAAGAGTTTAGGTTAGTGTGGGGGAAAAATCGGAGACAAAAAAACGGAGACAAGAGAAAAGAAAAGAAAGAATTAGAAAAGGAAAGAAATCATAGATTACAGAAATTCGGCCTCTGATGTTCACAATTCAATCTCGATTCCCCGTGAATGGGATTTTAAAGCACGAGAATGTTAACAGCAAGGCACTTGATATTATTAAAGAAACTGGTGATAGAAGAGGAGAGGCCTCGACATACAGTGATCTATGTAGCTTGTATCAGAGCAGTCTTAACGACTATGAAAAGGCAGAGAACTACTCCAAGAAGGCACGTGAAATTTACACAGAAATTGGTGACATGGACAAGGAAGCGGTCCGAAAATAGTCATCTTGGAAGCATCTATATTTTCCTTGGTAGATATGACGAAGCAAGAAAATGCCATGAAAGATCACTTGCTATTAAAAAGAAAATGGTGATAGAAGAGGAGAAGCTGGAGAATACTGTAACCTTGGCACTGTTTATCAATCTCTCGGAGACTATGGCAAAGCAAAGGAATGCCATGAACAAGCTCTAGCTATCAGCAAAGAAACAAATCACCATAAAGGGCAAGGAATAGATCATGGCAATCTCGGTACAGTCTACCAATATCTTGGTGATTATGTCGCGGCATATGAGCACCACAAAGAGGCACTGGAGATTAAAATTCGAGTTTGGCAACAAAGAAGGATTACCTGCAGAATACAATCAACCTGGGATTAATTTGTCAGCATCTTGGAGAATATGCAAAGGCTAAGAAGTTGTTGCAAAAGGGCGTTTGCTAGCGCTAAAGAAATTGGCGACAGAGAAACTGAAGCAAAAGTCTATACCAATTTGGCATCTCTAGAGGCAAATAATTGGCGAGTCTGAAAAAGCAAAAGCGCATTACGAAGAGGCACTCAAAATCAGCAAAGAAATCGGAGACAATCAGGCATGAAGCAGTAATGAACTGTAATCTTGGAACTGTTTATCACTCTTTTGGTGATTTTACTATGGCCAAGAGGTATCTTGAAGAGTCACTAACAATCACGAGACGAATCGGAAGTAAAGACGGAGAGGGCAATGCTCTCGCTAACCTTGGAGCTCTGTTTTGTTTCGCTGGGTGAATATGGTAAAGCGAGAGAATTTTACCAGAAGGCACTTGCAATCTCAGAGAGAAACTGGCTGGCAAAGAGGGGGAAATGACAATGAACAATAACCTAGGAATCTTGTACTTATCGCAGAATAAATTTGAGAAAGCATCAGAATGTTTCAAAAGGGCACTTTCGATCTGTACACAAACGGGAGACTTGCGAGGGAAAAGTATGAGTTATTGCAACCTAGCAATGGTATGTTTATGGAATCGAGACATGCCCAAAACGTTATCGTATCTCTCAGAGAGCATAAAGACACTTGAAAAGATACGCGTATCAATTGGAGAAAGCGAATATTACAAGATAGGCTTTGCTGACCAACATGTTCAACCTTATCGATTAATGGCTGCTGTCTTATTGAAACTGGGAGATATTAACCGGGCTTTGTCAATATCAGAGCTTGGACGTGCCAGATCACTGGCAGAGTTAATGGCAAGTCAATATTCCATTCAACATTTGCCTGGCTTTGACCCCGATCGATGGATTGACTTCGAGAATATCGTCCGAAAGAAATCCTGCACCTGTCTATCATTTTTCTTTTTTGAGGAACACCTTTTGTCTTGGATTTTAAAGGCCAACAGGAAAGTAATGTTCAGAGAAGTTGAAACAAAAGGTTCCTCGACAGACATCCTAACTCAAGGCTTGTCCATTCTAGACTGGCTGGAGAAATTGAAGTTTCAGTTGCTTTTACAAGGAGAACGGTGCGAAGATCGTTCGTTATTTGTATGGGATGAGGCAAGATCCCCATCGCATGTTGAAGAAAGTCCCGCCGTTGGCCAAGTCACAGAGCAGGAGAAAGAAGTAGTAAAGGAACCATCGGCCCGTAAAGCTTTGTATAAGATCATCATAGCTCCTGTGGCTGATCTTCTGGAAGGCTCTGAGATCATCGTCGTTCCGGATCGTTCTTTATACAGAGTACCATTTGCAGCGTTGATGGACGAAAGTGGTGAATATCTGTCAGAAAAGTTCAAGATTCGTTTCATTCCTTCTTTGGCAACTCTCAAGCTGATCCAAGACAGTCCAGCAGACTATCACAGTCAGACGGGTGTACTGATCGTTGGAGATCCGGAAGTAGGCCTAACAGAATTTTGTCCACTTCCCTGTGCCAGGGAGGAAGTAGAGATGATTGGACGGTTGCTGCATGTTCATCCTCTAACTGGAAAACAGGCCACCAAGCAAATGGTGCTTCAGAAGATACACTCGGTGGGTCTTATTCACATCGCTGCACACGGTAATGCAGACCGAGGAGATATTGCTTTAGCGCCTGCTCAGCATATAAAGGGCATACCGAAGAAGGAAGACTTTATTCTGACAATGTCCGACATCTCAAAAGTTCAGTTGCGAGCCAAGCTGGTGGTGCTCAGCTGTTGTCACAGTGGACGCGGGCAAATCAAGTCTGAAGGAGTTGTTGGAATCGCTCGAGCGCTCTTAGGATCCGGTGCACGCTCAGTGTTGGTGTCTCTGTGGGCTGTGGAAGACAATGCAACAATGCAGTTCATGAAGCAATTCTATGAACACTTGGTACGTGGGGAAAGTGCCGGTCAATCTCTTCATGAGACCATGAAATGGATGAGAGGGAATCCACAGTACTGTGAAGTGAGACAGTGGGCACCATTCATGCTGATTGGAGATGATGTGTCATTTAATTTCCCAAAGTGAATGTAAGTGCATTAGCTAAGTTGTCATGTGTTTGCGACGTACATGACATTATTTTAAGATATAGCCGGAAAATATATGAAGTGTAAACAATTTTACTGCCCATACATGGAATTGATAGTACACACCTATTTCAATTAACGTTGTGGGATAAAAATCGGATTAAAGCGTAAAGCCTACAAGACAAGACCAAATGGTAGTCTTGGTATTCATTAGAATGTGCATACATCTCGCTGGAAAAGAAATCTTAGGCCCTGTTTATATGTCGAATTTATTTCAGACGAATTTAATTAAATTAAATTCGTCGATTAGTCGACATAAATTGCCGTCTGATTTAGACGTCGAATTTAATACAACCGAACCAACATGGCGAGGTTTACGAAGGGATTGTACTGTTATTGCTTGAGAAAATTTTCAGGATAATAAAACGGAGAAGGCAGATACGACGTCGTATTTTGACACTGGTAGTAATGAAGAAAAGGTTTCTTCAGTGTGCTAGCTTATTTACTGGTTTGTCTGCTACTGCATTCAGCCGAAGATGAGCAATATTGCTCAGCGTTACCGGAGTTGTCGTCGCAGTCTCAGAAATGCAGGATGGTGGGGAATTAGATGAAGGAAAGTTCAAGAAAACGTTTCGGGTGATGTCCCAAACATTCCGATCGAACACTTGTCTATCACAATAAAAAATATTGTAGGAAGAGAGCAAAGTTTCCTCCACAACGACATACTGTATAAAAATTGAAACGATCGCGAGACGACGAAAAATCGCGCGAAAACTGAGCAAATAAAGAAGCATGTGCGCATGCGACATGAAACGACGGGGGCCACTTACGTGCTCATCAGTGCGAACCGACTGCACAACCAATCAGAGCACGCGTTATATGATCAAAATTCACTTAAGTAATTTGTGATACATTAGGATAATGCATGTATTTAATTCGTTGCGTCCATCAGGTGCGACGTCTAAACTGAACACGCTCTATCGATATTTTATCCGTCCTACCTGAACACGGATAAAACGTGTTGGACGAATTTAATTCACGCAAACAGGTCCTTGAATTAAATTCGTCGGAATTAAATTCGACGATTGTGCGACGTATAAACAGGGCCTTGCACGCTTTTATTTCGCACGTGATGTATTTGGTTTTCACTAGCCGATTCGGCTAAAAATTAGTTTGGCTAAAAGTAGCTTACTTCTACAGGTTTAAAACAAAAAGGAAACATTATAAATAAATGTTTTACATTTTACCTCTCATTAGTATTCGTTGCGTGCAGCAGTTTTCTACTTTTATCTATGCTATCTTTCGGTCTTGTCTTGCCTGCTTTTAAAAACATTTCTATCCGAAAACGTTAAATAGGTGTATCTGATATGCTTTCCATGTACGTTCATAGCACTATAAAAAGACCAATTGGAGTATGCGAGTTCAGTTGACAGGATTTCCTAGCCATAGTAAACATAAATTACTATGCCATCATCATTTGTCAGGTGCCATTTGGCCAAAAGTATCGAAGCCCAGCGGGAGCATTGGGAAAATGTGAACAGAATAACAATTATCATGAAAACATGTTTCGCAGAAAGGAAATATCACAGCTTGTTAATACTGAGCCGTGTTTGTGCTTCCTCTTTTTCATTCAGCGTGAAATACGTACTTGGACGAGGATAACGAGGATAAAACAAATCTCGCAAGACGGACTGGGATTCCTCCTCTTATGAAGGACTTTAAAGAGAACTCAAAGTTAAGGTTTAAAGTGTCGTATATACATAGCACATCCGTTTTATTTTGATACTGACTTAGGAAGTTTGAAGGCTTCGTTGTGGTTTCCAAGACTCTTAAAGCGTCCGCACCGACAGGTGTCAAAGACAGCTGGTAAGCTAGCTAGATCCTCTACAGAAATATAGACCCTGTCCACACTGGTATCGGGAGGCGTGGTCGCCCAATTGTTAGCGCATTGGACTCGGCCGTATCAAGGGCCCCGGGTTCGAGAGCTGGCGGGGTGAAAAGACCTTTCCCCAAAATGGCCGCCACAAATTCAAAATGATTAAAATTAAACTGAGCGGAAAATCAATACCAGCACCCGAAATACCACCTCTTGTTTGGTAATCGCACGAAGTTAACTTTGTACAGCGCAAGCACTGTAAATGTATTATTTTTTGCAATTTCCTTGCAATTTTTTGCATTGCATAAACTTAATGGAAACGCACTTTCTGACCTGTAATTCTCACGAATGAGTAAAACTATTTCGTTAAACATGATGAATTTCGTCTGAATGCGTATACGCGATGAAACGTTAGAAAACCCACTAATAAAACTGTAACCATTTAATGAGCTCATTAACGTGGCAACTAAGAATCAGCATAGAATGATGATCTTTGTACAGCGCAAGCACTGTAAATGTATTATTTTTTGCAATTACCCTGCAATTTTTTGCATTGCATAAATTTAATGGAAACGCACTTCCTGTCCTGTAGTTCTCAAGAATGAGTAAAACTATTTCGTTAAACATGATGAATTTAGTCTGAATGTGTCTTTGTACAGCGCAAGCACTGTAAATGTATTATTGTTTGCAATTACCCTGCAATTTTTTGCATTGCATAAATTTAATGGAAACGCACTTCCTGACCTGTAGTTCTCAAGAATGAGTAAAACTATTTCGTTAAACATGATGAATTTAGTCTGAATGTGTATACGTGATGAATCGTCAGAAAACCTACTGATAAGACTGTAACCATTTAATGAGCTCATTAACGTGGTAACTAAGAATCAGTATAGAATGATGATGCACTAAAAATGAGTGACTGTTCAGAAGGTCTGACATTTTCATCAGGGGCACAGTGACGGACCTTGGTAGAGAGTTCATTTTGATCAGAAATAAACTCGAAGACTGACGCGAAAACGTGAAATGAATGGTAATTTTACTCGGGGAGAACTCTCTATCAACACGTTTCTGACTGTGGTACCACAGCTGGCCCTGGCACCTTTTTTGGTAATCGTACGTTGTTAACTTCCGTTTTCTCGACTCAGGTAGAACCTAACCTAACGAAACCTCGTACGATTGTGGTATTTCAGGTGCTGGTATTGATTCTCCGCTCAGTTTAATTTTAATCGATCATTTTGAATTTGCGGCGCCATTTTGGAGAAAGGTCTATTGTAGGCGCATTCTTTTGGGACTATTCAGGCTATTCCGGTTTTATAGGAATAACAGAATACACGGAATATCAATTCGCTAAAGAACGCATATACACTGTACTAGTGGCGGAAGTCCCACGCGCGAGTTACGATTGTTGCAAAGTTTTTAACAAAGTACAAAAGAACGCATATTCTGCCTCAGTCAGTTCCGAGTAAACCGTATTCCGTTCATTCCGAAAACGGAATAGGTCCCAAAAGAACACGAACACCGTATATTCCGAGTATCAGTATTCCGGAAGAGTCCTAAAAGAATGCGCCCTGCGGTTTACTCTCACCGTATCCGGCTTCCTTCACCCAGGAGTGTGGCCAGTTTGGCACCTTACACTAATACGTGTACAAATGTGGTACTTTGACATAATCAGTTTCGAGTCGGCAAGGTAGTATTAAGGGTTAGTTTATCATAATTATAATAGGGAGGTCGATCTAAGTGTTAATGTATGCACATTTCCACGTTAAGCTCAGGACAAACGAGAACGACAGTTGACAAGAGTTCAAACTCTCGCTCTCATTTGGCCTAAAACTCTCTGTCGGCGATTCTCATCCGCTCTTATAATTATCGAATTTGAACCTGCTCAAATTTTTCTTGAGAAGTTGAGAGTTGTCTCCCCGGGGTAACCATTTACATGCCACAAATGCATCTTAGGCTTCAATGCTGAGTAATTCATCTCCAATGCAAGGCGATTATCATCACAGAGTGCTCTTTATCAGTTGCTCTATCCGCAAACTCTTTATTAGACTTGCCTGGTTAGGAATTTTCGCGCGCAAGTTAGCTAATCAGCTAATCAGCAGCACGAATCTCTGTAGAGCTACGTCATCGGTGTAGAATTTTTGTAGGGTAGAATCTCGAGACGTTCGAGGAAAACTGTGTTCGATTTAACAGGATATACGGTAGCTGAACAGCTGAGGCAAATAATTAATTTACCAGTGGTTACTTTAGTAATTAGTAAGGACCTGTTTATATGGTGAAAAGTTGGCCCAGCTGGTAGGACGGTCACCCTCCATACCGAGCAACCGTGTGCGAGATAACTTTTCATACATTTCTTTATAATAGCAGCGAACCGTTTACATAAGAAATCACAATGTTGGCTCGGGGGGGCAGGGTGACCCTGGGTGGAGGGTTACTCGCTTTGAAGGTAGGGTGACCCTGGGGGGTGGGCCAACTTTTTTCCATTTAAACACTGGCTACTGTTTTTTTCACCGACCAGGGACAAGTCGGGACATAAAAAGCATGCGCGAACCCGAGAGGGCCAAGTTATGGACAACTTTTTTCATATAAAACGTTCGGTAAAAGATGGCTCGGGAGGGAGGGTAACCCTCCTACCAGGGACAACTTCTCTCCATGTAAATGGGCCCTTAGTTATCCACCCAAGTGCCATTATTACACATTTTTGTTGGTTTGAAGTTGTCGGTTTGAAGAAGTAGGCTTGCATAATTTCCCAAGGCCTGTTTGGACATACTGAGTATTAAAGCTCATGAAACTGCACTGTCTAAATGGATAGAAATCTGTCTTATTGTATTGTTTAAGCCTATTTTCACTAAGCTCTTCCACCAAATAACTTAATGCAAATAATGCAAATCTCGCAAAACACACTGCGATTCCTCCTCTTGTGAAGGACGTCAAAGAGAACTATAACTTAAGGCTTAAAGCTAAAGTGTCTTACAACACTCATTAATAAAAGTCATAAAGAAAATACTAAAGAAAATATTTTTTAATGAATATCTGTAAATCGGATACAGATGATTTAAATAAACTTTTCCTTCGATTTACTCGCCTAAAATGATTTGTATAGCCAAGATGGTCGATAAACATGAACATTTAGATGCATTCCAGTCGTAAGCTCGATACACTATTCACGTCAGATCTGTATGGAAGTTGGCAATGGCTCGGCTTCAGCTCACTATTGTAAATGCCGATATACAGATCTGCTGCTCATATTGTAACTATCACTAATATATAAAGCACTTGAATGAACTTTATTATAGTGTCAATAAACACATAGCAGAATGAAATCTACTAATTGGGGACACTATTTTAGAACTAATTAAGAATTAATTAAGTAATTATACTATTTACATTTTGTAAGACGTTCTAGTTAAAAATTTACACATAATACTTATGTTACTAATATTAAAAGGAAACCCTATAATTTATGTTGAAATTTACAAGTAATACTATTTAAGACTATTTAGAAATTTTCATATGATACTAATGATTCTGATAACAAAAAATTGAATTAATTAGCAAAGTGAAGATCGCTGACCCCCCAAACGACAATGCATTGACCGTCCACTAATTCGCACACAGTGAACAATCAATACATTTGTCACTTCCGTTTTATTTTGATACTGACGTAGGAGGTTTGAAGACTTCGCTGTAGTTTCTATGAATCTTAGAGCATTTACACCGATAGGTGTCAAAGACAGCTGGTTAGCTAGATTCTCTACAGAAATATAGACCCGTCCACACTATGATCGGGAGGCGTGATAGTCCCACGCCGAGAATCTCGATGTTTTCCGAGACACAATCGAGGGAAACATCGAGACTCGAGGGAAAAACAAAACTAGGTTTCCCGAGGGATCAGTCATTGAGTGTTTTGTTATATAGCAACAAGCAAGACTGAGAAGACAATTTGAGTTCATGAGCAAAACACGCCAAAGGTTTTTAATAAATACACACTGAAGCGAACAAATAAATCTGATTCAAGTCACTGAAGCTAAAAAATGCTCTAATGATTTACCGGCGGCTTGGTCAAGACAGAGGCAAACGTTTACCTTTTGAGTATATTTGGAATCTTTCTCGGCAACCATACGGCTAATTTCGTCAGCTGAGAGGTTTGAAAATCGCTTCTTTACCGGCGGCCCCATTTTAAAAACATCCTCGATACACAGTAGAAGCGGATTTTTCCCGCGCTTTCCCAACCAGTGATGCGGGTCGCCAAAAACATCACGCCACTTTTTGTCATGATGTAACCGCGACCGTCTGTCGAAAAATTTAATAAAGTATGAGTTTTGTATTGTTACCCGCGCGGGAAACAATTTTCGAATTGTTTCCCGCGCGGGCAACATTTGATTTTAGCCTATACCACGTGACCAAAAACCAACCAATGAGAGCGCGCGTTAGTTTCAACAAAACTCCAGCTATATAACAATTGTACTTTATGGGGTTACATTTTGTAACATTGTGACATTGTTTGAGTTATCCCGGTACCTTTCAGGGTATTTACCCGAAAAAAGAGAAGGAAGGAAAAAGAGGAACTCCTTTACATTCTTCTCTGGCAGAGAAGAAGGTATTCGAAGCAATCAACTTTTATCACGCCACTCCAGTAAAATAATAATAAAATAATAGTAATTTGAATGTCTGCTGAGCAGAAAGATCCTTGGTTGCCGCTTTCCGCAGTCCGATTCCCGATTTTAGGAAACTTACATGAAGTAAATATTGAGAACAATTGTCACGAAAACAGTTTCGTCTTCCGCTTTCGTTTTGGTTGGACAACACGGCGGTAAGTACAGCTTTTATGTTCTAATGTATTGTATAAGGAATTACTAATACAACTTGGATGTTATGTAAGATCAAGCTTGGTTCGATCAATTCACATTCAACGCTATATAAACACGACTGATTGGCGATCTTTTAGAATTGAAAAGAAGACCATTTTGAATAGGACAATCATGGCGAGAATTTATTTTAAGTGAGTGTTTCGATGTCAAATAATTTTCGTCAAGTCTCCCATACATTCGATTGCACGCTTCGCAGCAAGTCTACAGCCCTCGTGCCAGGTAGTTCAGTCTACAGACTGTATATAGAACACATGTACAAGTGTGGTGTACATGTATTTGTACATACACATACATACATACTTGTAATTCCATTTCAACAGTTCAAGGTAGTCTGAAGTGTGACACTTCAGACTACAGTTCAAGGGACAGGGGCACCCAACGACAAAATTTTCCTGTAGGTGTCGGAACGTCGTTTTTACGTTATAATTGTGCTTTTTGTGCAGTTTAATGGCTTATTTTTAAACGCTAAGAAAAATGTATCTTTTCGGATACGTTAGCTGAACTTTCAAACTTCAGAAAATTTTAGGGATTGAAATTTTATTTCCCGAATTTATGAGCTGCTTTTGCCTTTCCGAAAATCCTAGCTGGCCTGTTTTTGTACCCAAAACGACATTTTTATCTCTCCGAAAACAAAAGGCATTAATTTTCCCATATTAAGAAAGTTCGAGATGACATTTCCCTAACCGAATATCTCAGGCGATTGTAGGCCTTCCGAACATATATTCCACCGAAACGATCCGTTGGGTGCCCCTGAAGGGAGTCTGGACATGCTTCACAAGTTTCGTTTCGGTTCATTTACCTGCATTTATACGTTCAGCTGTTGTCTTGCACGCGATGTGCTCGTTGGCGTATTTCATATTTCGCCTTCTTCTCATCATTGTTGTCAGTTATTACGAAAACGTAGCAACAATTCTTCCAATTCATCAAATAATAGATGATTTGCGGATTCAGAGCGTTTGGTTCGGATTATTTACATGTAAATAAGGCAAAATATACCGCAATTGTACAATGGGATTCGGACATTTCACTGATTTGATGACTTCACAAGGTTCCATCCATCAAAATTGAGAAGTTTTCTTTCCATCGCAGGCTTCTCAATAATTTATGATCTATGTAAGGCTCCTGTCGTAACTTTCATGCGACAGGAATCAAAATCCCCCGAAAACGATGCATAGCCCAAACGCACAACAGAAAACAGACTAGGTTAGCTGAATGTTATTGATAGGAAGGCAAAAATTCTAGTGTCTTTATTCTAGTGTCTTCTCTCCAAAATATTTGGTGGGGGTGTGCTGCTTGCATCTTGTTTCCCGCCCTCGCTGGTTGGTGAAGGCGTTTCAGCGAAGAGATCCTTGGTCCTCATCCGTACGCGTCTGACAACCGACCGAAGTCCGATGAATGCATGAAGCAAATATATTGAGTATCATTGTCACGAAAGCAATTCGTCTTTGTATTTTGTCGCGGAGGCGGACAGGGAAAGTTTTAGCCGTCCGTTTGTTGTGTAGTATGTCAGTCGTACAAGGTATCAATACTGAGATATATATCTAACTGGATTTGAAAGAACGTGGCCGCAGAAAATTGCACCATTTTGACCATTTTGGCGCTTCTTTCCTTTTTTGTCGTTCAGAAACTATCTCCAAAGCAGACTCGTCACAAAATTGCTTTGACATGCAACCCATGCACAAAGGATAGATCTTCGCAATCACGCATCCGTTTTGGAAATCGAACGAATTCCGCTAAAGTTAGGCCAGAAAAAACCTGTTGAACTTTTGGTGCAAAATCAGTGCCAAATTGGGCTCACACACCATTCTTCCACATTCATTTCTTGGCTTCCTTAAGAGGTTGGTTCAAAACTTTTTCAGTTGATAGAAAGCGCATTCGAAGCCGAAGATAGCAAGAAAAGAAAGGGAGAAAGAGGAGAAAAGAAAAGCGAGGATGAAAGAAATGACAATGGAAAGGCTTTTTTTTTTTTTTTTTTTTTTTTTTTTTAAGTCCAAAGTAACGGAACAAGCTTGCACCAAGGATAATTTGAAACCATTTCACTTTGTGGCACCCTCCCCTCCTCCAGAGGGGATATGACCCTCCCAAGCATACAGACCTGTGTAAGGTCCGCACTTAGCTGGTCTCAACTAACCCAACACTGGCCCAAAGCAGCTCCAAAGCAGCTCAGCTAAGCAACAAAACAGGACAAGCAAAATGATGCTCTCAGCAGCTAGGAGTCACTTCAGTGACCTTTCCCACCCCTAGCCAGAGAGCGATTCACCCCCTGGCCTAGCATCCCATGGGACTGTTACGTCATTGACTGGACTATCTGGCACAGGTTAGCAAAACAGTCCACCCCACTTTAAATTTCCCGAACGCCATTCGTCGGGAATGGGAAACACCATAACTTTAAAGTCGGTCACCAAGCCTTTATCTGACCAGGTATACGTTTTGTCAAATTTAGACAGATATACAACTTGAAAATTAGCCGTGCATCGAACTCCTGAGAGGTACTTGGATTTTAACCTATGACGGTCTGAGATAAAGATTTGCGTTAATTGTTAGATCTGTCGGGAAGAAAACAAAATATGAAAACAAAAGTGTTCTATTTCCGTAGTTTTCCTTCTTGAATTGTAATGAATTTGACAATGAAACAGAGATTTTCCTAACAAAAAGAGATGATAGACAATCAACATGAACTAGTTCTGCTTTAGCTTACATTTCAGTCTGCTGTCAAGAGCAGAGAGCCAGCATGGTGGCCTTTCTAAGTGTAAGCATGTTTCCAACTGGGGTGTGTCTCTATATATCTCAAGACTCATACGACGTCTGTAGAATGTATAGCCTGTGATACCCGCGCAGTCCTTGCAAATGCAGCCGATATTCATCGGTCACCGGCGCTCTGTACGTTTCCCAGGCTCTCAGTCTCCGAAAAGTGGACAATATTTGTAGTCGAAGGTTGAATTTCAATTGTCAAAGTTAAATATTTATTACAGGGCTGCAAATAACAGTCGGTCCGACAAAAATTTGTCAATGTCCGATGAAATCCCAACTGTGGTCGGACATAATGTCCGGACAATTTTTTTTCCTTCCAATTGAATGCAAATGCTAATGCGTTATAACGCGTTTTGTTATAAACGCAAACTAATTAACGATCCTCTACCGATACAATGACCACCTCTTTCCAGTCAGAATATGAATGTACTATGACAACCTAGCCCACTCATACAGCCAACTAACCTACTCGATCTTTCAAAACATTTTGAGAAGGCTGGCAACAACGCGTTAAATTAGCAGGTTCGCTTATCAAGCAGTACTGCAATATGATGTCCGACCTCATTTTTGTTTTGTCCGACCAAATGGTGACTTAGTCGAACACATGCCCTTTCAAGAAAAAAATATTATTCGCAGTCCTTAGTAGGTACGCTGTTATCGCTCTTATCCATGTCTCCACTAAGTGTTTATTTATTTATGTGTACATGAGCGGTCTGTTTTTCATTTGTTTCTGTTCTGTAAAACACATTTAGCCCAAAATGTTGTGGCTTCTTGGTTTGAGTGAGTTGTTTACAGCTTATTTCTGGAGCGAAAGTGATGGGGGGGGGGGGGGGGGGGGGGGGGGGTGGGGAGAAGCAGCTACACACCAGTTCGTGATACATACGGTCGTCGGTCTTCTGTGCTGTTCTCTGTGGAAGATGTATAACAGTCTTAATCTTGATCTTTTCTTCAATATGAAGTCCAGTGAGAGTACAAACGCACCATTCACTACTCCTTGATGTATCCTGACTTCCCGCGACGACTTTCGTTTGCATACAAATGAAGGGTCTGCTCCCTTTGCATACTATTATCCTCGTCAAAAGTCCTTGGGACACCGGAAAGTCACTGAGCTGATTGCTACATTTCCGGGTACATTTCCGAAATGATCCTTAATGCTATCTTGAGACCAGTGATTACTGAAGTACTAATTAAAACGTATGTGAATGGGTTTAGGATTATGTTAAGATTAACTTGCGTATTGGTTAAAATTTACGTGTGTATTTATTTGAGTAACATTTACTTGTGTATTTTAGGTTAGGTTGTCAGATTTTCAGTTGCAACTATTGCATCATGGACAACGTAGAAGAGATTCTTCAAGTCTTCTTTATTGGCATTGCAGTGGCATCGGTTTTATTTCAAACATATCGATACAGTAAGGCCATTGAGTTGTTCAGCGAGTGTCTGGTTCTTCTGAAGAAGCATTCTACAAAGTTGAAAAAGGAGAAACTGAAAGAACTTCACGCGCTTGTCTATCGCAGGTTATTTAATCTTTACTGCCTTGTTGGTGACCACAAGAATGCCATCCAGAGCGGAGAGAAAGCATTCCCTTTATACCACCTAATTGGTGACAATGAAAGCGCAGCTGGATTGCTGGACAAAATCGGCGATGTGTATCAGTCAACTGGCGAACAGGTGAAAGCCAAAGAAAGCTACCAGAAAGCATTGATACTCTACTGTAATGAGGTGGACAAGGTATCTGAAATGCCATTTGTTAAGCAAAGAGAACATTTTGAAAGGATGCTATCGGTGGCAACGAAAATTGGTGACAAGGGAATTGTAGGAGGACTTCTTAACAAGTTAGGTGATTTATCGTTGTCCCTTTCGAATACCCTCAAGCTAAGGACTATTATCAAAGAGAACTTGCAATCCGGAAAGAAACTGGTAATAGAAAGAATGAAGGACAAACACTTACCTTCCTTGGAAAAGTGTATTGGAAAATGGAAGAATATGAACAGGCAAAACAACATTATGAAGAGGCGATGGTTATTTTGGAGGAAGCTGGTGAGATAAAAGAGCTTGGAGTGACTTATTGTGAGCTTGGGAAAGTATGCAACATTCTCGGTGAATTTCCCAAAGCAAAAGCATTGCAAAAGAAGGCTCTCGAAATTAGTAAGAAAATCGGGGACAAAGAAGGAGAAATCATAGATTACCGACACCTCGCTGGTGTCCACATCTCTCTGGGTGAATGCAGTGAAGCGAAAGAATGTTACCACAAGGCACTTGCTATTAGTAAGGAAGTTGGTGATAGAAAAGGAGAGGCCTTGACATACAGTCATCAAGGTATTTTTTATCAAATCTGAACGATTATAAAAAGGCAGAGAACTATTGCAAGAAAGCACTTGAAATATACAAAGAAATTGGTGATATACGAAACGAAGGATCCGAAAATAGGCAACTTGGAAAACTCTATATGTTCCTTGGTAGATATGACGAGGCAAGAAAAAGTCATGAAAGAGCGCTTGCTATTGATAAACAAATTGGTGATAGAAGAGGAGAAGGTTTAGAATACTGTAACCTTGGCGCTGTTTATCAATCTCTCGGAGACTATGGTAAAGCAAAAGAATACCATGAACAAGCTCTTGCTATCAGCAAAGAAACAGATCACTTTAGAGGACAAGGTGTAGACCATGGTAATCTCGGAACTGTCTACCAATATATTGGTGATTATGACACGGCATATGAGCACCACAAAAAGGCACTGGAGATTAAGATTCGGACTGGTCACAAAGAAGGATTACCTTCAGAATACATTCACCTTGGAAACGTTTGTCAGCATCGTGGGGAATATGCGATGGCCAAGAAGTTTTGTAAAAAAAGCCCTTGCCAGCGCAAACGAAATTGGTGACAGAGGAACTGAGGCAAGAGTCCTTACCCAGTTGGCATCGATAGAGCAAATAATAGGCGAGTCTGAAAAAGCAAAAGTGCATTACGAAGAGGCACTCAAAATCAGCAAACAAATCGGAGACATCAGGCAAGAAGCAGGAATGAACTGTAATCTTGGAAATGTTTTTCAATCTCTTGGTGATTTTTACTAATGCCAAGAAGTATCTTACAAAGTCACTAGCAATAATAAAACGAATTGGAAGCAAAGATGTGGAGGGCGTTGTTTATGGTAACCTCGGATGTGTGCATAGCTCGTTGGGTGAATATGGTAAAGCGAGAGAATTTTACGAGAAGGCACTTGCAATCTCAAGAGAAACTGGTGAGAAAAAGGGGGAAATGACAATGAACAATAACATAGGAATATTGTACTTATCGCAGAATGAATTTGAGAAAGCATCAGAATATTTCAAAATGGCACTTTCGATCTGTACACAAACGGGAGACTTGCTAGGGAAAAGCACGAGTTATTGCAACCTAGCAATGGTATGTTTACGGAATCGAGACATGCCCAAAACGTTATCGTATCTCTCAGAGAGCATAAAGACACTTGAAAAGATACGCGTATCAATTGGAGAAATCGAATATTACAAGATAGGCCTTTGCTGACCAACATGTTCATCCTTATCGATTAATGGCTGCTGTCTTATTGAAACTGGGAGATATTAAGCGGGCTTTGTTAATATCAGAGCTTGGACGTGCCAGATCACTGGCAGAGTTAATGGAAAGTCAATATTCCATTCAACATTTGCCAGGCTTTGACCCCGATCGATGGATTGACTTCGAGAATATCGTCCGAAAGAAATCCTGCACCTGTCTATCATTTTCCTTTTTTGAGGAACACCTTTTGTCTTGGATTTTAAAGGCCAACAGGAAAGTAATGTTCAGAGAAGTTGAAACAAAAGGTTCCTCGACAGACATCCTAACTCAAGGCTTGTCCATTCTAGACTGGCTGGAGAAATTGAAGTTTCAGTTGCTTTTACAAGGAGAACGGTGCGAAGATCGTTCGTTATTTCTATGGGATGAGGCAAGATCCCCATCGCATGTTGAAGAAAGTCCCGTCGTTGGCCAAGTCACAGAGCAGGAGAAAGAAGTAGTAAAGGAACCATCGGCCCTTAAAGCTTTGTATAAGATCATCATAGCTCCTGTGGCTGATCTTCTGGAAGGCTCTGAGATCATCGTCGTTCCGGATCGTTCTTTATACAGAGTACCATTTGCAGCGTTGATGGACGAAAGTGGTGAATATCTGTCAGAAAAGTTCAGGATTCGTTTCATTCCTTCTTTGGCAACTCTCAAGCTGATCCAAGACAGTCCAGCAGACTATCACAGTCAGTCGGTGTACTGATCGTTGGAGATCCGGAGGTAGGCCTAGCAGAATTATGTCCACTTCCTTGTGCCAGGGAGGAAGTAGAGATGATTGGACGGTTGCTGCATGTTCATCCTCTAACTGGAAAACAGGCCACCAAGCAAACGGTGCTTCAGAAGATACACTCGGTGGGTCTTATTCACATCGCTGCACACGGTAATGCCGACCGAGGAGATATCGCGTTAGCGCCTGCTCAGCATATAAAGGGCATACCGAAGAAGAAAGACTTTATTCTGACAATGTCCGACATCTCAAAAGTTCAGTTGCGAGCCAAGCTGGTAGTGCTCAGCTGTTGTCACAGTGGACGCGGCAAATCAAGTCTGAAGGAGTTGTTGGAATCGCTCGAGCGTTCTTAGGATCCGGTGCACGCTCAGTGTTGGTGTCTCTGTGGGCTGTTGAAGACAATGCAACAAAGCAGTTCATGAAGCAATTCTATGAACACTTGGTTCGTGGGGAAAGTGCCAGTCAATCTCTTCATGAGACCATGAAATGGATGAGAGGGAATCCACAGTACTGTGAAGTGAGACAGTGGGCACCATTCATGCTGATTGGAGATGATGTGTCATTTAATTTCCCAAAGTGAATGTAAGTGCATTAGCTAAGTTGTCATGTGTTTGCGACGTACATGACGTTATTTTAAGATATAGCCGGAAAATATATGAAGTGTAAACAATTATGCTGCCCATACATGGAATTGATAGTATGCACCTATTTCAATTAACGTCGTGGGATAAAAATCGGATAAAATCGTAAAGCCTGCAAGACAAGACCAAATGGTAGTCTTGGTATTCATTAGAATTTGCATACATATCGCTGGAAAAGAAATCTTAGGCCCTGTTTATATGTCGAATTTAATTCACACGGATTTAATTCACATTAAATTCGTCGATTAGTCGACATAAATTGCCGTTTGATTTAGACGTCGAATTTAATACAACCGAAATTCATTCCTTACCCGTAAACAACATGGCGAGGTTTACGAAGGGATTGTACTGTTATTGCTTGAGAAATTTTCAGGATGATAAACGGAGAAGGCAGATACGACGTCGTATTTGACACTGGTGGTAATGAAGAAAAGGTTTCTTCAGTGTGCTAGCTTATTTACTGGTTTGTCTGCTACTGCATTCAGCCGGAAGATGAGCATGCTCAGCGTTACCGGAGTTGTCGTCGCAGTCTCAGAAATGCAGGATGGTGGGGAATTAGATGAAGGAAAGTTCAAGAAAACGTTTCGGGTGATGTCCCAAACATTCCGATCGAACACTTGCCTATCACAATAAAAAATATTGTAGGAAGAGAGCAAAGTTTCCTCCACAACGACATTCTGTATAAAAATTGAAACGATCGCGAGACGACGAAAAATCGCGCGAAAACTGAGCAAATAAAGAAGCATGTGCGCATGCGACATGAAACGACGGGGGCCACTTACAGGCTCATCAGTGCGAACCGACTGCACAACCAATCAGAGCACGCGTTATACATTAGGATAATGCATGTATTTAATTCGTTGCGTCCATCAGGTGCGACGTCTAAACTGAACACGCTCTAACGATATTTTATCCGTCCTACCTGAACACGGATAAAACGTGTTGGACGAATTTAATTCACGCTAACAGGTCCTTGAATTAAATTCGCCAGAATTAAATTCGACGATTGTGCGACGTATAAACAGGGCCTTGCACGTTTTTATTTCGCACGTGATGTATTTGGTTTTCGCTAGCTGATTCGGCTAAAAATCAGTTTGGCTAAAAGTAGCTTACTTCTACAGGTTTTAAAACAAAAAGGAAACATTATAAATAAATGTTTTACATTTTACCTCTCATTAGTATTCGTTGCGTGCAGCAGTTTTCTACTTTTATCTATGCTATCTTTCGGTCTTGTCTTGCCTGCTTTTAAAAACATTTCTATCCGACAACGTTAAATAGGTGTATCTGATATGCTTTCCATGTACGTTCATAGCACTATGAAAAGACCAATTGGAGTATGCGAGTTGACAGAATTTCCTAGCCATAGTAAAAATAAATTACTATGCCATCATCATTTGTCAGGTGCCATTTGGCTAAAAGTATCGAAGCCCAGCGGGAGCATTGGGAATATGTGAACAGAATAACAATTATCATGAAAACATGTTTCGCAGAAAGGAAATATCACCCCGTTTAGACCTATTTTAAGTTATAACGCTAAGCTAGTACTGAGCCGTGTTTGTGTTCCTTTTTTTCATTCAGCGTGAAATACGTACTTGGACGGGGATAACGAGGATAAAGCAAATCTCGCAAGACGAACTGGAATTCATCCTCTTATATGAAGGACTTCAAAGAGAACTAAAAGTTAAGGTTTAAAGTGTCGTATATACATAGCACATCCGTTTTATTTTGATACTGACTTAGGAAGTTTAAAGGCTTCGTTGTAGTTTCCAAGACTCTTAGGGCGTCTACAGCGATAGGTGTCAATGACAGCTAATAAGCTAGATCCTCTACAGAAATAAAAGCCCCGTCCACACTTGTATCGGGAGGCGCGGTCGCCTAATGGTTAGCGTATTGGACTCGGCCGTATCAAGGGGCCCGGGCTCGAGAGCTGGCGGGGTGAATAGACCTTTCTCCAAAATGGCCGCCGTAAATTCAAAATGATTAAAATTAAACTGAGCGGAAAATCAATACCAGCACCCGAAATACCACGTCTTGTTTGGTAATCGTACGAAGTTAACTTCCATTTTCTCGACTCAGGTAGAACCTCACGAAACATCGTACGATTACCAAACAAGAGGTGGTATTTCAGGTGCTGGTATTGATTTTCCGCTCAGTTTAATTTTAATCATTTTGAATTTGCGGCGGCCATTTTGGTCTATTGTAGGCGCATTCTTTTGGGACTATTCAGGCTATTCTCATTCCGTTTAGGAATAACAGAATACACGGAATCTCAATTCGCTAAAGAACGCATATACACTGTACTAGTGGCGGAAGTCCCACGCGCGAGTTGCGATTGTTGTAAAGTTTTTAACAAAGTACAAAAGAACGCATATTCTGCCTCAGTATTCCGAGTAAACCGTATTCCGTTCATTCCGAAAACGGAATAGGTCCCAAAAGAACACGAACACCGTATATTCCGAGTATCAGTATTCTGGAAGAGTCCTAAAATAATGCGCCCTGTGTTTACTCTCACCGTGTCCGGCTTCCTCCACCCAGGAGTGTGGCCAGTTTGGCACCTTTCACTAATACGTGTACAAATGTCGTACTTTGACATAATCAGTTTCGAGTCGGCAAGGTAGTATTAAGGGTTAGTTGATCATAATTATAATAGGGAGGTCGATCTAAGTGTTAATGTATGCACATTTCCACGTTAAGCTCAGGACAAACGAGAACGACAGTTGACAAGAGTTCAAAACTCTCGCTCTAATTTGGCCTAAAACTCTCTGTCGGCGATTCTCATCCGCTCTTATAATTATCGAATTTGAACCTGCTCAAATTTTTCTTGAGAAGTTGAGAGTTGTCTCCCCGGGGTAACCATTTACATGCCACAAATGCATCTTAGGCTTCAATGCTGAGTTATTCATCTCCAATGCAAGGCGATTATCATCACAGAGTGCTCTTTATCAGTTGCTCTATCCGCAAACTATTATTAGACTTGCCTGGTTAGGAATTTTCGCCGCGCAAGTTAGCTAATCAGCTAATCAGCAGCACGAATCTCTGTAAGAGCTACGTCATCGGTGTAGAATTTTTGTAGGGTAGAATCTCGAGACGTTCGAGGAAAACTGTGTTCGATTAAGGTATCAGCCACCCTTCAGGACCGTCCGCGCGCGGATCGCTGTAGCGTTAGTTGTTTTTATAAAAACCCTATAAACCATATATTTTTTGAAAGTTTAATAATTCCAGATTATGGCTTTTTACTAAAAAAAACGATAAACTTAAATGTGTTTCGAAAATGGGAAGCTATGTGTAAAAGTACATGTCCTTTATAAATCATGTTCCACCCCCTCCGGAAATAAACAGAAGAAAACGATTAACACCGCATTCGCTTCTCAACACGTTCGGCTAAAAAATTGTGTCTCAGATTTTTGACAAGTGCGTTTGTTTTTCTTTTATTGGCAAATGAAGTTGGGAGTGACAATTAGTTAGCACTCCCTGTGGAAAAAAAGCTCTAGCTTTAAAATTAAAAGGAGTATTAAAATTCGCAGACACAGTTTTGTAGAAGCGATGTATGTCATCATTCTGGCCAAATTTCAGCCAAATTGGTTGAATGGCTGCCGACTTGGAGTTCAAAACGCACGCGTCGCTCGGCAAAATTTTCCTTCCGAGATAAAAAGGAAAATACATTTTTTTCGGCATCTTACCTGGAATGAGATTATGACACCTAAACGTCTATTCTGATCGATACCATAGAGGGATCAACTTTCTCCAACAATAGGACTTTGACAGGTAACATGTAACAGGAAACAAACGTTCGCGTAAACACTCACGATAGCCAGGCGATAGCGAACAGAACGGCGCCTCAAATCAGATGAAACCGACGAGATCACAAAACGACTGTGCTGTAAGAAATTAGATTAGCTGGGTAAGAAGTTATTCTATCTTCCACAGTTATTTTCACAGGCACAGTATGCGAATATTGGAGTAAACAAATGCACGCGGGTCGCACGCTAGCGACTTGTGCGCTGTTTTGTGTCGCAGAATCAATTCAACCTAAAATTAACTTTAGGTAGTATTTGTAAGGGCGACTTCATTTTTGCTTTTAATGGATTTGATGGAAGTCACTTTGCTTTGACTCTGGAAGTGGTAGGAGAAACCTTTGTCGCTCGCTATGAAATCGGCCACGCAGCGCAGACAATTATTGGATAATTGAAGATATGACTGAAATGTCAACCAGCTAATTACAGAAAAATAATGAAGGAAATCTTTCATGTTCAATAACTTTCCACAGAAATAACATTTTGAGGTAGAATTTTTTGGAAATTAAAGCTATTTGCGAGATCTAACAGAATTTCAAAAAATTGAAAATTTCACAAAATGGCAATTTTGAAGGGTGGCTGATACCTTAACAGGATATACGGTAGCTGAAACAGCTGAGGCAAATAATTAATTTACCAGTGGTTACTTTAGTAATAGTAAGGACCTGTTTATATGGTGAAAAGTTGGCCCAGCTGGTAGGACGAGTCACCCTCCATACCGAGCAACCGTGTGCGAGATAACTTTTCATACATTTCTTTATAAATAGCAGCGAACCGTTTACATAAGAAATCACAATGTTGGCTCGGGGGGGGGGGGGGGGGGGGGGGGGGGGGGCAGGGTGACCCTGGGTGGAGGGTTACTCGCTTTGAAGGTAGGGTGACCCTGGGGGGTGGGCCAACTTTTTTCCATTTAAACACTGGCTACTGTTTTTTTTCACCGACCAGGGACAAGTCGGGACATAAAAAGCATGCGCGAACCCGAGAGGGCCAAGTTATGGACAACTTTTTTCATATAAAACGTTCGGTAAAAGATGGCTCGGGAGGGAGGGTAACCCTCCTACCAGGGACAACTTCTCTCCATGTAAATAGGCCCTTAGTTATCCACCCAAGTCCCATTATTACACATTTTTGTTGGTTTGAAGTTGTCGGTTTGAAGAAGTAGGCTTGCATAATTTCCCAAGGCCTGTTTGGACATACTGAGTATTAAAGCTCATGAAACTGCACTGTCTAAATGGATAGAAATCTGTCTTATTGTATTGTTTAAGCCTATTTTCACTAAGCTCTTACACCAAAAATAACCTAATGCAAATAATGCAAATCTCGCAAAACACACTGCGATTCCTCCTCTTGTGAAGGACGTCAAAGAGAACTATAAGCTAAAGTGTCCTTACAACACTCATTAATAAAAGTCATAAAGAAAATACTAAGAAAGTATTTTTTAATGAATATCTGTAAATCGGATACAGATGATGTACATAACTTTTCCTTCGATTTACTCGCCTACAATGATTTGTATAGCCAAGATGGTCGATAAACATAAACATTTAGATGCATTCGAGTCGTAAGCTCGATACACTATTCACGTCAGATCTGTATGGGAGTTGGCAATGGCTCGGCTTCAGCTCACTATTGTAAATGCCGATATACAGATCTGCTGCTCATATTGTAACTATCACTAATATATAAAGCACTTGAATGAACTTTATTATAGTGTCAATAAACACATAGCAGAATGAAATCTACTAATTATTGGGGACACTATTTTAGAACTAATTAAGAATTAATTAAGTAATTATACTATTTACATTTTGTAAGACGTTCTAGTTAAAAATTTACACATAATACTAATGTTACTAATATTAAAAGGAAACCCTATAATTTATGTTGAAATTTACAAGTAATACTATTTAAGACTAGTTAGAAATTTTCATATGATACTAATGATTCTGATAACAAAAAAAATGAATAATTAGCAAAGTGAAGATCGCTGACCCCCAACCGACAATGCATTGACCGTCCACTAATTCGCACACAGTGAACAATCAATACATTTATCAGTTAAAAGGTCAGCAATGTTCACTTCCTTATATATTTACGAAAATTAATTAATGAGGTTATTTGTCTAGCACTTCCGTTTTATTTTGATACTGACGTAGGAGGTTTGAAGACTTCGCTGTAGTTTCTATGAATCTTAGGCCCAGTTCAGACGCCGTACTTCACATGAGCCGAATCGAATTCGATGAATTAAGTTCATGTGAGGTACGGCGTCTGAATCAATTCAGAACGGCTGAATGAATTCGGATCGGCTCAGCCGTTCTTCCTGCCTGGCTCAGCCGGGAATAACGGCTGTGGACCGGCTTTGATTCAGACGCCGAACTTCACATGAGCCGAAACAAATGCATGAATTATTATAATGTATTTTTCAGTATAACAGCAATTTTCCCCTATTAATTTAAGTTCGGCTGAATTAAGCTCGGCGTCTGAATCAATTCAGCCGGTCTAAATTAATTTGGGTCGGCCTAAATTCGAATTCGATTCGGCTCATGTGAAGTACGGCGTCCTGAACTGGGCCTTAGAGCATTTACACCGATAGGTGTCAAAGACAGCTGGTTAGCTAGATTCTCAGAAATATAGACCCCGTCCACACTATGATCGAGAGGCGTGGTAGTCCCACGCCGAGAATCTCGATGTTTCCCGAGACACAATCGAGGGAAACATCGAGACTCGAGGGAAAACAAAACTAGGTTTCCCGAGGGATCAGTCATTAAGTGTTTTGTTATATAGCAACAAGCAAGACTGAGAAGACATTTGAGTTCATGAGCAAAACACGTCAAAGGTTTTTAATAAATACACACTGAAGCGAACAAATAAATCTGATTCAAGTCACTGAAGCTAAAAAATGCTCTAATGATTTACCGGCGGCTTGGTCAAGACAGAGGCAAACGTTTACCTTTTGAGTATATTTGGAATCTTTCTCGGCAACCATACGGCTAATTTCGTCAGCTGAGAGGTTTGAAAAACGCTTCTTTACCGGCGGCCCCATTTTTAAAACATCTTCGATACTACAGTACAAGCGGATTTTTCCCGCGCTTTCCCAACCAGTGATGCGGGTCGCCAAAAACATCACGCCATTTTTGTCATGATGTAACCGCGACCGTCTGTCGAAAAATTTAATAAAGTATGAGTTTTGTATTGTTACCCGCGCGGGAAACAATTTTCGAATTGTTTCCCGCGCGGGCAACATTTGATTTTAGCCTATACCACGTGACCAAATACCAACCAATGAGAGCGCGCGTTAGTTTCAACGAAACTCCAGCTATATAACAATTGTACTTTATAGGGTTACATTTTGTAACATTGTGACATTGTTTGAGTTATCCCGGTACCTTTCAGGGTATTTACCCGAAAAAGAGAAGGAAGGAAAAACAGGAACTCCTTTACATCCTTTATATTCTTCTCTGGCAGAGAAGAAGGTATTCGAAGCAATCAACTGTACCACGCTACTCCAGTAAAATAATAATAAAACTAGGTATATCTACCAATAGAGTGCCAACGAGCAAATGATTTATGTTTTGTGTGGCAAGGGGATTATGTTTTTGACAGTTTCGTTGTTCTCTTCGTTCTGAGAATTATTTTGGAAAATTTATTCCAAAAAGTGATGATACATGTATAAAGGTTTACAGAGAAGAGAGTCAGCTACCACGGTGTTATGGCATTTTTAAAGAACCTGCTATAAAGTTTTGAAGAGTGTCGTGACGAACAAGGTTGGATGTATCAAAACAAGAGACTATGATATGGAAAAAAAATAACAAAATTACCGAATCATCTGCATGAATTTCAACGCTCTGCTAGCAGCATATATATATTTTTTACGCACAAATGAAGTGGTTTGCTTGTTTTTTATACATGTATTCACGAAATAAAGCTCGCTAACTAGTAGCCTGCGAGCAAGCTCTCTGTGGGGTTTTTGGGGGGTAGGGGGTAGCGGGAGAGGAAGGAGAGCTTGCCAGCATGTCTCAGAGTTTTGAATGCCGCCCCTCAAAAACCCCCTTCCTCTCCCGCTACCCCCACCCCCCAAAAACCCCACAGAGAGCTTGCTCGCAGGCTAGCTAACTAGGTGTATCTTTTTGGGATGAATAAAATCAGAGGAAGCTATGAAATGAGTATTTTTTTTTAATATAAGCCTTTATTCACAACTGAAAATATGTTGAATACATTTGAATCTCAACATTACTAATGTTACATAAGTGATAACACTTTTACCAACAAAAACATGTATTTCTAGATAAAATTTTCTTTCTGTTGTAATGAAATGGTGGGCTGGTTTGGTTGCCATAAACACAAAAGTTTTTTTTTTACTGAAAGTAGGCATAAGCAGAAAACCCCTTTTGTTCCATATAAACAGGGGGTCTTAATGATCATACAGTACCGACCAAAGGAATAGCAGCATTACACGCGCGTAAAATGCGTGTAAAGACGCCATATTGCACGCAATTTACGCGCGCGTTACCTGCGAGTAATAGAAAAATACACGCAGATACACGCAAATGCGTGTAAAAAATTACACGCAATTTCTCAGAAAGTGCGTGTAAAATTTACACGGGAGACAAAACAAGTACCGCGGTGTAAGATGTTGACAGGAAAATCCGAAGCAATTCGAACTATTGTCTTTGAAAATTGAACGACAGTCGCCCAACCCAAGCTAGATTTCTAAGATAGATATTCGCAGGAATTCCGGGCGATTCGCATTCCATGTGTACGCGGGTCGATCTGTTTACATTTCACAGCCCGACATCGTTCGACTCCGGCTTGCGTGAAGATGTTTTGTTTTTATTAACTGAATCCTATTTTACTTTCAGTATCCATACTTGTACGCTCACTTATGCTTGCTTGATTTAAAACCACCGTTTCGTGCCTTCTTTCCGCCTCCAAAAACTGGTTGGTTGATGTGACAAATATTACATAGGAAACAAAACACGTTACGTTGAAATCATAGTTCTTCGACATTTCAAAATGTCGAAGAACTAAATCCACGAGTCCGCCTCCAAGAAAATGAACAATGCATTAACAGTCCACGTTGAAGATAATTTGTCATTTACATGAATTGTGTAGCATTTGAAGAAATTTCGCGAAATCAGGGCGACCGTCGTTGCGTTGCGTGTATCAAGATTTCACCGCCGATAACATCGGGCAGATTTTGGTCACGTGCTAGACAACAAGTTCTGAAACGGGATCAAATTTAATTCGAAGCATCAAAACAATTTAGACCATTTTAGATTTTGTTCAGTTTCGGATCTGTAGATTGCGTTGACTGTTTTTCAGTATTGAAAGAATTAAGCGAAAAATGAAAGCCAATTTTAGTGTTGAAATCCCGAGACATTTTGTCATACACAAATCCCCGAGACAAATACATTGTACTGTGAGCGAAGCCGAGACTTTCATTCACAAAATGTTGTGTTAGCCACCTTTCAAAACTCCTTTCCAGAAAGAAATACAGTGGCCAATCTAGCAATGAAGAGATGTGCTACCTTTTACTCGACTAGTCTTGTGAAAACTTTTAAATCGAGCGATATTATATTAGCTGTGTAAGTAAACTTTTTTATTTACTTGCAAACGATCTAAAATTCAAAGTGAAACATACAACCAAAACGTCTAGCCGAAATACATTTATGCCTACAGCTTTATGTACTTTCCTCCGTGAAGAAATACGAGTCGCCAGTTCAAAACACGCCAGTTCTTTGCGGACCCTTTGCGAGTACGCGACACCAAAGCAACGACGTCACACCAGGTGGTCACAATAAGATCTAACACGTTTTTTCCATTGGCTCGCTCATTGGCTCTATTAGTTCCGGCCTTGCTATTGGCTCAATATTAGGTTGGTTACACGGTTACATGATGCTACAATTTTTGCAAGCTTTTCGAGTTTTTTTCTGCAAAACCACTTCTTCGCGCGGCACTATTCTCTGCCGCCTCGCCAGCCGGGCGTCTTCGCCCGGCTGGCTCGTTGGCAATAATAGTAATTTGAATGTCTGCTGAGCAGAAAGATCCTTGGTTGCCGCTTTCCGCAGTCCGATTCTGATTTTAGGAAACTTACATGAAGTAAATATTGAGAACACGAAAACAGTTTCGTCTTCCGCTTTCGTTTTGGTTGGACAACACGGCGGTAAGTACAGCTTTTATTTTATGTTGTATTGTATAAGGCATTACTAATACAACATGGATATTATGTCAGATCAATCTTGGTTCGATAAATTCACATTCAACGCCGACACGACTGATTGGTGATTTTTAGAATTGAAAAAGAAGACCATTTTGAATAGGACAATCATGGCGAGAATTTATTTTAAGTGAGTGTTTCGATGTCAAATAATTCCATACATACGATTGCACGCTTTCGCAGCAAATCTACAGCCCTCGTGCCAGGTAGTTTCAGTCTACAGACTGTATATAGAATCACAAGTGTGATGTACATGTATTTGTAATTCCACTTTAAGAGTTCAAGGGAGTCGGGACATGCTTCACAAGCTTCGTTTCGGTTCATTTGCCTGCATTACGTTCAGCTGTTGTCTTGCACGCGATGTGCTCGTTGGCGTATTTCGCCTTCTTCTCATTATTGTTGTCAGTTATTACGAAAACGTAGCAACAATTCTTCGAATTCATCAAATAATAGATGATTTGCGGATTCAGAGCGTTTGGTTCGGATTATTTACATGTAAATAAGGCAAAATATACCGCAATTGTACAATGGGATTCGGACATTTCACTGGATTTGATGACTTCACAAGGTTCCATCCATCAAAATTGAGAAGCTTTCTTTCCATCGCAGGCTTCTCAAGATCATGTTCGAGAAATCGAATAATTTATGATCTATGTAAGGCTCCTGTCGTAAACTTTCATGCGACAGGAATCAAAATCCCCCGAAAACGATGCATAGCCCAAACGCACAACAGAAAAACAGACTAGGTTAGTAATGTTATCGATAGGAAGGCAACAATTCTAGTGTCTTTATTCTAGTGTCTGCTCTCCAAAATATCTGGTTGGGGTGTGCTGCTTGCATCTGTTTCCCGCCCTCGCTGGTGGTCCTCATCCGTACGCGTTTGACAACCGACCGATGTCCGATCCCTAATTTTAAGAACTTGCATGAAGCAAATATATTGAGTATCATTGTCACGAAAATAATTCGTCTTTGTATTTTGTCGCGGAGGCGGACAGGGAAAGTTTTAGCCGTCCGTTTGTTGTGGTAGTATGCCAGTCGTACAAGGTATCAATACTGAGATATAAGATATATATCAATAATTACGTATTGTGTTTAATAGGCATGAATGCACTTCAGTATTCCATGTATATGGTTTTTTCAACCGTCCTGACGTGTGAGTCATGTGTTGAGATATTTTCTGGCGCGCAGTACTAGTATGACCTATCAGTGACAGTGAAATTCGGCTTGGAAAAACTCCATGCAAAAGTTAATGTACATCGGAGGAACTTGCAACCGATTTACAGGCTATTTTGCTCTCTTTTTTTTTTTACCAAATTCTCAAAATACTCCAGATACTTTACAGAGGGAATAATCAATATCAAGAGAGGATTATCACCTCTTGTCAATATAATTGCAGCCCGCACAGGGCAGCCTCCTATTTCTGTCCTGAGTTTCGATTTCAGGATTTTCCGTCCGGCATAAGCCAAGTAACCCAGGCCCCTCCGCGTGAAAAGTCTGATTTGTGACGACTATTGCACGCTCGAATTTGCACGAGAAGAGACGATTGTTGTTTCGGGATTTCTTTTGCGCGCTCGAGGAGACGCTGTTTTGAGACGCTCTGATGCTTGATTGTTGCCGATTTCGGCTGTTTTGAGACGCTGTTGCACACGCTCTTGCACGAAAGGATCTTGCGTGACATTGTTTTATTACCAAGCCGCCATGTTATGTTTTCTAGCGAACATATGAACTGACCTTTGTGATATCCGAGTCGCGTGCTTCTTTTTTCTACGATTTCACGCACGCAGGTTGCATTGGTTTACTTGAATTTCCTTGAAAATTAAATATTTGGAAGTAGTCCTAAATCTGGCTGTGACATTGTAACAAATGTGTCTGTCACTACCAGATGTTGGTTTTCCGCTTTGTTAGTATAAGGTTATTTTGAGACGCAAATGCACGAAAGGATCTTGCGTGACATTGTTTTATAAAACCAACGATGATAATGAAATTACAAATGTGGCAGCACTTCACTTCCAATATGGTACCCCTAGTTATATATATCTGATCGGATTCAGAAAAGGTACCCCCCGCGACAGACTGGCAAAACCCAGGAAACACTTTGTGGCACCCTCCCCTCCTCCAGAGGGATATGACCCTCCCAAGCATACAGATTTGTGTAAGGGTCCGCACTTAGCTGGTCTCAACTAACCCAACACTGGCCCAAAGCAGCTCCAAGCAGCTCAGCTAAGCAACAAAACAGGACAAGCGAAATGATGCTCTCAGCAGCTAGGAGTCACTTCAGTGACCTTTCCCACCCCTAGCCAGAGAGCGATTCACCCCATGACCTAGCATCCGATGGGACTGTTACGTCATTGACTGGACTATCTGCACAGGTTAGCAAAACAGTCCACCCCACTTTAAATTTCCCGAACGCCATTCGTCGGGGAATGGGAAACACCATAACTTAAAGTCGGTCACCAGCCTTTTATATCTGACCAGGTATACGTTTTGTCAAAATTAGACAGATATACAACTTGAAAATTCGCCGTGCATCGAACTCCTGAGAGGTACTTGGATTTTAAACCTATGACGGTCTGAGATAAAGATTTGCGTTAATTGTTAGATATGTCGAGAAGAAAACAAATATGAAAACAAAAGTGTTCAATTTCCGTAGTTTTCCTTCTTGAATTGTAATGAATTTGATAATGAAACAGAGATTTTCCTACAAAAAGAGATGATAGACAATCAACATGAACTAGTTCTGCTTTAGCTTACATTTCAGTCTGCTGTCAAGAGCAGAGAGCCAGCATGGGAGCCTTTCTAAGTGTAAGCATGTTTCCAACTGAGGTGTGTCTCTATATATCTCAAGACTCATACGACGTCTGTAGAATGTATAGCCTGTAATACCCGCGCAGTCCTTGCAAATTGCAGCCGATATTCATCGGTAACCGGCGCTCTGTACGTTTCCCAGACTCTCAGTCTCCGAAAAGTGGACAATATTTGCAGTCGAAGGTTGAATTTCAATTGTCAAAGTTAAATATTTATTACAGGGCTGCAAATAACAGTCGGTCCGACAAAAATTTGTCAATGTCCGATGAAATCCCAACTGTGGTCGGACATAATGTCCGGACAATTTTTTTTTCCTTCCAATTGAATGCAATGCTAATGCGTTATAACGCGTTTGTTATAAACGCAAACTAATTAACGATCCTCTACCGATACAATGACCACCTCTTTCCAGTCAGAATATGAATGTACTATGACAAGGGGGAGAAGCAGCTACACACCAGTTCGTGATACATACGGTCGTCGGTCTTCTGTGCTGTTTCTCTGTGGAAGACGTATAACAGTCTTAATCTTGATCTTTTCTTCAATATGAAGTCCAGTGAGGGTACAAACGCACCATTCACTACTCCTTGATGTATCCTGCTTCCCGCGACGACTTTCGTTTGCATACAAATGAAGGGTCTGCTCCCTTTGCATACTATTATCCTCGTCAAAAGTCCTTGGGACACCGGAAAGTCACTGAGCTGATTGCTACATTTCCGGGTACATTTCCGAAATGATCCTTAATGCTATCTTGAGACCAGTGATTACTGAAGTACTAATTAAAACGTATGTGAATGGGTTTAGGATTATGTTAAGATTAACTTGCGTATTGGTTAAAATTTACGTGTGTATTTATTTGTGTAACATTTACTTTTGTATTTTAGGTTAGGTTGTCAGATTTTCAGTTGCAACTATTGCATCATGGACAACGTAGAAGAGATTCTTCAAGCCTCTTTATTGGCATTGCAGTGGCATCAATTTGGCTTCAAACATATCGATACAGTAAGGCCATTGAGCTGTTCAGCGAGTGTCTGGTTCTTCTGAAGAAGCATTCTACAAAGTTGAAAAAGGAGAAACTGAACGAAATTTACGCGCTTGTCTATCGCAGGTTATTTAGTCTTTACTGCTTTGTCGTGACCACAAGAATTCAATCCAGAGTGGCGAGAAAGCATTCCGTTTATACCACCAAATTGGTGACAGTGAAAGCGCAGCTGGATTGCTCGACAAAATCGGCGATGTGTATCAGTTAACTGGCGAACAGGTGAAAGCCAAAGAAAGCTACGAGAAAGCATTCGCACTCTACCGTAACGAGGTGACAACCAAAATTGGTGACAAGGAATTGTAGGACGACTTCTTCACAGTTAGGTGATTTATCGTTGTCTCTTTTCGAATACCCTCAAGCTAAGGACTATTTTCAAGAGAACTTGCAATCCGAAGAGAAACTGGTAATAGAAAGAATGAAGGACAAACACTTAACTCCCTTGGCAATGTGTATTGGAAAATGGAAGATATGAACAGGCAAAACAACATTATGAAGAGGCAATGGTGATCTTGGAAGGAAGCCGGTGATAATAGAGCTTGAGTGACTTATGGTGAGCTTGGGAAAGTATGCAACATTCTCCGTGAATTTCAAAAAGCAAAAACATTGCAAAAGAAGGCTCTCAAAATTAGTATGAAAAGCGGGACAAAAAAGGAGAAATCATAGATTATCGAAACCTCGCTGATGTCCACATCTCTCTGGGTGAATGCGATGAAGCAAAAGAATGTTACGACAGGCACTTGCTATTAGTAAGAAAGTTGGTCATAGAAAAGGAGAGGCCTTGACATACAGTGATCAAGGGTTTTTTTATAAAAGTCTGAACGATTATAAAAAGGCAGAGAACTATTGCAAGAAAGCACTTGAAATCTACAAAGAAATGGTGATATACTAAACGAAGGATCCGAATATAGCGAACTTGGGGAGCTCTATATTTTCCTTGGTAGATATGACGAGGCAAGAAAATGTCATGAAAGAGCGCTTGCTATTAATAAACAAATTGGTGATAGAAGAGGAGAAGGTTTAGAATACTGTAACCTTGCACTGTTTTATCAATCTCTCGGAGACTATGGTAAAGCAAAAGAATACCATGAACAAGCTCTTGCTATCAGCAAAGAAACAGATCACTTTAGAGGACAAGGAGTAGAACATGGTAATCTCGGAACTGTCTACTAATATCTTGGTGATTATGACACGGCATATGAGCACCACAAAAAGGCACTGGAGATTAAGATTCGGACTGGTCATAAAGAAGGATTACCTGCAGAATACAATCACCTTGGAATTGTTTGTCAGCATCTGGAGAATATGCAAAGGCAAGAAGTTTTTACCTAAGGGCCCTTGGTATCGCTAGAGAAATTGGAGACATGAGAAATGAGCCAGCAAAAGTCCTTACCAATTTGGCATCTTTAGAGCAAAGTATTGGCGAGTCTGAAAAAGCAAAAGCGTATTTCGAAGAGGGCACTCAAAATCAGCAAAGAAATCGGAGACATCAGGCAAGAAGCAGTTATGAACGGTAATCTTGGAATTGTTTATCAATCTCTTGGTGACTTAGTATGGCGAAGAACTATCATGAAGAGTCACTAACAATCTTGAACGAATCGGATGTAAAGATTAGAGGGCACTGCTCTCGGAACCTCGGAGTTCTGTATTCGCTGGGTGAATATGCTAAGCGAGAGAAGTTTACGAGAAGGCACTTGCAATCTCAAGAGAAACTGGTGAACAAAAGGGGGAAATGACAATGAATAACCTAGGAATGTTGTGCTTATCGCAGAATAAATTTGAGAAAGCATTAGAATGTTTCAAAGGGCACTTTCGATCTGTACAGAACGGGAGACTTGCTGGGGAAAAGCACGAGTTATTGCAACCTAGCAATGGTATGTTTACGGAATCGAGACATGCCCAAAACGTTATCGTATCTCTCAGAGAGCATAAAGACACTTGAAAAGATACGCGTATCAATTGGAGAAAGCGAATATTACAAGATAGGATTTGCTGACCAAACACGTTCATCCTTATCGATTAATGGCTGCTGTCTTATTGAAACTGGGAGATATTAACCGGGCGTTGTCAATATCAGAGCTTGGACGTGCCAGATCACTGGCAGAGTTAATGGCAAGTCAATATTCCATTCAACATTTGCCAGACTTTGACCCCGATCGATGGATTGACTTCGAGAATATCGTCCAAAAAATCCTGCACATGTCTATCATTTTGCTTTTTAAGGAACACTTTTTCTTGGATTTTACAAGGCAACAGGAAAGTAATGTTCAGAGAAGTTGAAACAAACGTTCCTCGACAGACATCCTAACTCAAGGCTTGTGCATTCTAGACTGGCTGGAGAAATTGAAGTTTCAGTTGCTTTCACAAGGAGAACGGTGCGAAGATCGTTCGCTATTTATCGGATGAGGCAAGATCCCCAACACAAGTTCAAGAAAGCCACGCCGTTCTCAAGTCACAGTGCAGGAGAAAGAAGGACAAAAGGAACCATCGGACCTTAAAGTTTTATATAAGATCATCATAGCTCCTGTGGCTGATCTTCTGGAAGGCTCTGAGATCATCGTCGTTCCGGATCGTTCTTTATACAGAGTACCATTTGCAGCATTGATGGACGAAAGTGGTGAATATCTGTCAGAAAAGTTCAGGATTCGTTTCATCCTTCTTTGGCTACTCTCAAGCTGATCCAAGACAGTCCAGCAGACTATCACAGTCAGACGGGTGTACTGATCGTTGGAGATCCGGAGGTAAGGCCTAACAGAATTTTGTCCACTTCCTGTGCCAGGGAGGAAGTAGAGATGATTGGACGGTTGCTGCATGTTCATCCTCTAACTGGAAAACAAGCCACCAAGCAAACGGTGCTTCAGAAGATACACTCGGTGAGTCTTATTCACATCGCTGCACACGGTAATGCAGACCGAGGAGATATCGCTTTAGCGCCAGCTCAGCATATAAAGGGCATACCAAAGATGGAAGACTTTATGCTGACAATGTCCGACATTTCAAAAGTTCAGTTGCGAGCCAAGCTGGTGGTGCTCAGCTGTTGTCACAGTGGACGCGGGCAAATCAAGTCGGAAGGAGTTGTTGGAATCGCTCGAGCGTTTCTTAGGATCCGGTGCACGCTCAGTGTTGGTGTCTCTATGGCTGTTGAAGACAATGCAACAATGCAGTTCATGAAGCAATTCTATGAACACTTGGTCCGTGGGGGAAAGTGCCAGTCAATCTCTTCATGAGACCATGAAATGGATGAGAGGGAATCCACAGTACTGTGAAGTGAGACAATGGGCACCATTCATGCTGATTGGAGATGATGTGTCATTTAATTTCCCAAAGTGAATGTAAGTGCATAAGCTAAGTTGTCATGTGTTTTGCGACGTACATGACGTTATATTTTAAGATATAGCCGGAAAATATATGAAGTGTAAACAATTGTGCTGCCCATACATGGAATTGATAGTATGCACCTATTTCAATTAACGTCGTGGGATAAAAATCGGATAAAAGCGTAAAGCCTGCAAGACAAGACCAAATGGTAGTCTTGGTAATTCATTAGAATTTGCATACATATCGCTGGAAAAGAAATCTTAGGCCCTGTTTATATGTCGAATTTAATTCACACGAATTTAATTCACATTAAATTCGTCGATTAGTCGACATAAATTGCCGTTTGATTTAGACGTCGAATTTAATACAACCGAATTTAATTCCTTACCCGTAAACAACATGGCGAGGTTTACGAAGGGATTGTACTGTTATTGCTTGAGAAAATTTTCAGGATAATAAAAGGGAGAAGGCAGATACGACGTCGTATTTTGACACTGGTGGTAATGAAGAAAAGGTTTCTTCAGTGTGCTAGCTTATTTACTGGTTTGTCTGCTACTGCATTCAGCCGAAGATGAGCAATATTGCTCAGCGTTACCGTAGTTGTCGTCGCAGTCTCATAAATGCAGGATGGTGGGGAATTAGATGAAGGAAAGTTTCAAGAAAACGTTTCGGGTGATGTCCCAAACATTCCGATCGAACACTTGCCTATCACAATAAAAAATATTGTAGGAAGAGAGCAAAGTTTCCTCCACAACGACATACTGTATAAAAATTGAAACGATCGCGAGACGACGAAAAATCGCGCGAAAACTGAGCAAATAAAGAAGCATGTGCGCATGCGACATGAAACGACGGGGGCCACTTACAGGCTCATCAGTGCGAACCGACTGCACAACCAATCAGAGCACGCGTTATATGATCAAAATTCACTTAAGTAATTTGTGATACATTAGGATAATGCATGTATTTAATTCGTTGCGTCCATCAGGTGCGACGTCTAAACTGAACACGCTCTATCGATATTTTATCCGTCCTACCTGAACACGGATAAAAAGTGTTGGACGAATTTAATTCACGCTAACAGGTCCTTGAATTAAATTCGTCCGAATTAAATTCGACGATTGTGCGACGTATAAACAGGGCCTTGCACGTTTTTATTTCGCACGTGATGTATTTGGTTTTCACTAGCTGATTCGGCTAAAAATTAGTTTGGCTAAAAGTAGCTTACTTCTACAGGTTTAAAAACAAAAAGGAAACATTATAAATAAATGTTTTACATTTTACCTCTCATTGGTATTCGTTGCGTGCAGCAGTTTTCTACTTTTATCTACGCTATCTTTCGGTCTTGTCTTGCCTCCTTTTAAAAACATTTCTATCCGACAACGTTAAATAGGTGTATCTAATATGCTTTCCATGTACGTTCATAGCACTATAAAAAGACCAATTGGAGTATGCGAGTTGACAGAATTTCCTAGCCATAGTAAAAATAAATTACTATGCCATCATCATTTGTCAGGTGCCATTTGGCCAAAAGTATCGAAGCCCAGCGGGAGCATTGGGAATATGTGAACAGAATAACAATTATCATGAAAACATGTTTCGCAGAAAGGAAATATCACCCCGTTTAAACCTATTTTAAGTTATAACGCTAAGCTTGTTACTGAGCCGTGTTTGTGTTTCCTTTTTTTCATTCAGCGTGAAATACGTACTTGGATTTGGATAAAGAGGATAAAGCAAATCTCGCAAGACGGACTGGGATTCCTCCTCTTATGAAGGACTTAAAAGAGAACTCAAAGTTAAGGTTTAAAGTGTCGTATATACATAGCACATCCGTTTTATTTTGATACCGACTTAGGAAGTTTGAAGGCTTCGTTGTAGTTTCCAAGACTCTTAGGGCGTCTACAGCGATATGTGTCAATGACAGCTAATTATAATAAGCTAGATCCTCTACAGAAATAAAAGCCCCGTCCACACTTGTATCGGGAGGCGCGGTCGCCTAATGGTTAGCGCATTGGACTCGGCCGTATCAAGGGGTCCGAGTTCGAGAGCTGGCGGGGTGAATCGACCTTTCTCCAAAATGGCCGCCGAAAATTCAAATGATTAAAATTAAGGGGGAGAACCTAAACTACAAGGAACCACAAAAATGTTGCTAAGGAAATCTCTAATCCTCCATAACTTTGGTTCCTGGACTCCAGTGGGTATCAAACGTTGTAGTGTTTGTTCAATTCACGTTCCCTTTACAATATTTCGAACCATGCCCATATTTGGTGTGTCACGTGACCAAAATGAAAAATGTCTAAAAACTCGGAAGGATTTGATCGTTTTCAAATTATTACTTTAGAATTTGCTGAAGAACGTCAATATCGACAACTTGTAGCATGCGTTTGATGAAATGTACAATATTTCGGAAGTTATAAAGCTTTAAGAGTTTTAAAGCTTTATAACTTCCGAAATATTGTACATTTCATCAAACGCATGCTACAAGTTGTCGATATTGACGTTCTTCAGCAAATTCTAAAGTAATAATTTGAAAACGATCAAATCCTTCCGAATTTTTAGACATTTTTCATTTTGGTCACGTGACACACCAAATATGGGCATGGTTCGAAATATTTAAAGGGAACGTGAATTGAACAAACACTACAACGTTTGATACCCACTGGAGTCCAGGAACCAAAGTTATGGAGGATTAGAGATTTCCTTAGCAACATTTTTGTGGTTCCTTGTAGTTTACGTTCTCCTCCCTTAAGCTGAGCGGAAAATCAACACCAGCACCTTTTTGGTAATCGTGCGTTGTTTAACTTCCGTTTTCTCGACTCAGGTAGAACCTAACCTAACGAAACCTCGTACGATTGTGGTATTACAGGTGCTGGTATTGATTTTCCGCTCAGTTTAATTTTAATCATTTTGAATTTGCGGCGGCCATTTTGGAGAAAGGTCTATTGTAGGCGCATTATTTTGGGACTATTAAGGCTATTCTCATTCCAGTTTAGGAATAACAGAATACACGGAATCTCAATTCGCTAAAGAACGCATATACACTGTACTAGTGGCGGAAGTCCCACGCGCGAGTTGCGATTGTTGTAAAGTTTTTAACAAAGTACAAAAGAACGCATATTCTGCCTATTCCGAGTAAACCATATTCCGTATGGACGGAATAGTATTCCGTTCATTCCGAAAACGGAATAGGTCCCAAAGTATTCCGGAATAGTCCCAAAAGAATGCGCCCTGTGTTTACTCTCACCGTGTCCGGCTTCCTCTGCCCAGGAGTGTGGGCCAGTTTGGCACCGGCCTTTCACTAATACGTGTACAAATGTCCCGTCAGCGGCACTTTGACTTATTTTTCGAGTCGCCAAGGTGGAATTAAGGATTTAGTTTATCATAATTATAATAGAGAAGTCGATCTAAGTGTTAATGTATGCACAATTCCATGTTTAGCTCAGGGCAAACGAGAACGACAGTTGACAAGAGTTCAAACTCTCGCTCTCATTTGACCTAAAACTCTCTGTCGGCGACTCTCATGCGTTCTCATCGAATTTTAACCTGCTCAAATATTTCTTGAGAGTCGTCGAGAGTTTTCTTTTTATTGTCTCCCTGGGGTAACCATTTGCATGCCAGAAATACATCTTAGGCTTCAATGCTGAGTAATTCATCTCAAATGCAAGGCGATTATCATCACAGAGTGCTCTTTATCAGTTGCTCTATCCGCAAACTCTTTATTAGACTTGCCTGGTTAGGAATTTTCGCGCGCAAGTTAGCTAATCAGCTAATCAGCAGCACGAATCTCTGTAGAGCTACGTCATCGGTGTATCATTTTTGTAGGGTAGAATCTCGAGAAGTTCGAGGAGAACTGTGTTCGATTTAACGGGATATACTGTAGCTTAACAACTGAGGCAAATAAGTAATTTACCAGTGGTTACTTAAGTAATTAGTAAGGACCTGTTTATATGGTGAAAAGTTGTCCCTGGTAGGACGGTCACCCTCCATACCGAGCAACCCCGGGCGAGATAACTTTTCATACATTTCTTTATAAATAGCAGCGAACCGTTTACATGAGAAATCACAAAGTTAGCTCGGGGGGCAGGGTGACCCTGGGTGGAGGGTTACTCACTTTGAAGGTAGGGTGACCCTAGGTGGCGGGCCAACTTTTTTCCATATAAACACTTTGGCTATTGTTTTTTTCACCGACCAGGGACAAGTCGGGACATATAGAGCATGCGCGAACCCGAGGGAGCCAAGTTTTGGCTCGGTAAACATGGACAACTTTTTTCATATAAACGTTCGGTAAAAGATGGCTCGGGAGGGAGGGTAACCCTCCTACCAGGGACAACTTCTCCATGTAAATAGGCCCTTAGTTATCCACCCAAGTCCCATTATTACACATTTTTGTCGGTTTGAAGTTGTATAATTTTCCAAGGCCTGTTTGTACATAAAGTATTAAAGCTCATGGAACTGCACTGTCTAAATGGATAGAAATCTGTTTTATTGTATTGTTTAAGCCTATTTTCACTAAGCTCTTCCACCAAATAACCTAATGCAAATCTCGCAAAACACACTGCGATTCCTCCTCTTGTGAAGGACGTCAAAGAGAACTATAAGCTAAAGTGTCTTACAACACTCATTAATAAGTCATAAAGAAAATACTAAAGAGAGTAATTTTTAATGAATATCTGTAAATGACGGAAATCGCATACAGATTTATTCCTGTTTTACATAAACTTTTCAGTCCTTCGATTTACTCGCCTAAAATGATTTGTATAGCCAAGATAGTCGATAAACATGAACATTTAGATGCATTCGAGTCGTAAGCTCGATACAATATTCACGTCCGCTAGATCTGTTTCGGTTCGTTTTCAAAGACAAAATCACCCCTCAATAAGTCAGGCATTTCTACATTAAGACACCAAAGAGCGATGAAAATCCTCAGTACTGTTTATAAGTTATTAAATAATAATAACACTCCGGAGAGCTTACGAGGCCTACTCGAGCGCAGAAACAGTACATAGAATCTAAGAGGGAAAGATGTATTGAATCTTCCAAAGCCTAATACTACGACGTATGGCCTTAAGTCGTGGCGTTACCAGGCTGCCAAGCTGTGGAACGCCCTCCTCAAACTGCGAAAACGGCAACAAACTACACTGAAAGCATTCAGGAATGGACTTATACATGTAGATATAGACCTTCAAGATCAGTAGCAGAACATGTCCATTGCAATATTATCTTAGGTTTTTAACAAAATATTTTAATTACACCACATTATCTTTGTCTTTTTAATCAATTGAACTGTGTATATATATTAATTTTTATACTTAATAATTTTTAAATCGTGGCATTACCTGTAAATTAGCTTGTGTTTTTACCTATAGCTAAGTGTATTGTCCACGTTAAATAAAGTCTATCTATCTATGGGATTTACCGTGCAATGACTCGGCTTCAACTTACCATTGTAAGTGCCGATATACAGATCTGCTGCTCATATTGTATCTATCACTTATACAAAGCACTTGAATGAACTTTATTATAGTGTCAATAAACACATAGCAGAATGAAATCTACTAATTGGGGACACTATTTTAGAACTAATTAAAAATTAATTAAGCAATACTTGTCTATTTACATTTTGTAAGACATTCTAGTTAAAAATTTACACATAATACTAATGTTACTAATATAAAAAGGAAACCCTATAGTTTATGTTGAAATTTACAAGTAATATTATTTAAGACTAGTTAGAAATTTTCCGAGACGAAGTCGAGGGAAACATCGAGACTCGAGGGAAAACAAAACTAAGTTTCCCGAGGGATCAGTCATTGAGTGTTTTGTTATATAGCAACAAGCAAGACTGAGAAGACAATTTGAGTTCATGAGCAAAACACGCCAAAGGTTTTTAATAAATACACACCGAAGCGAACAAATAAATCTGATTCAAGCCACTGAAGCTAAAAAAAACGCTTCTTTACCGGCGGCCCCATTTTTAAAACATCCATACACAGTACAAGCGGATTTTTTCCCGCGCTTTCCCAACCAGTGATGCGGGTCGCCAAAAACATCAAGCCACCTTTTGTCATGATGTAACCACGACCGTCTGTCGAAAAGTTTAATAAAGTATGAGTTTTGTATTGTTACCCGCGCGGGCAACACTTTTCGAATTGTTTCCCGCGCGGGCAACATTTGTTTTTAGCCTATACCACGTGACCAAAAACCAACCAATGAGAGCGCGCGTTAGTTTCAACGAAACTCCAGCTATATAAAAGTTGTACTTTATAGGTTTACCTTTTGTGAAATTGTAACATTGTTTGAGTTATCCCGGTACCTTTCAGGGTATTTACCCGAAAAAAGAGAAAGAAAGAAAAAAAACAGGAACTCCTTTACATCCTTTATATTCTTCTCTGGCAGAGAAGAAGGTATTCGAAGCAATCAACTTTATCACGCCACTCCAGTAAAATAATAATAAAATAATAGTAATTCGATTAAGCGTTTGAATGTATGCTGAGCAGAAAGATCCTTGGTTGCCGCTTTCCGCAGTCCGATTCCCGATTTTAGGAAACTTACATGAAGTAAATATTGAGAACAATTGTCACGAAAACAGTTTCGTCTTCCGCTTTCGTTTTGGTTGGACAACACGGCGGTAAGTAGAGCTTTTATTTTATGTGTATTGTATAAGGCAGTTACTAATACAACTTGGATATTAAGTAAGATCAATCTTGCTTCGATAAATTCACATTCAACGCTAACACGACTGATTGGTGATCTTTTAGAATTGAAAAGAAGACCATTTTGAATACTGAGGAAAGTTTATATGGCGAGAACTGTTTCGATGTCAATAAATTTTCGTCAAGTTTTCCATACATTCAGTTGTACGCTTCGCAGCAAATCTACAGCCCTCGTGCCTGGTAGTTCAGTCTACAGATTGTATGTAGAACACAATTGCGATGTACATGTTATATTTGTAATTCCACTTCAAGGGACCGGAGTCTGGGCATGCTTTAAGCTTCGTTTCGGTTCATTACCTGCATAATCAGTGCTGTTATACGTTCAGCTGTTGTCTTGCACGCGATGTGCTCGTTGGCGTATTTCATAGTTCGCCTTCTTCTCATTATTGTTGTCAGTTATTACGAAAATGTAGCAACAATTTTTCGAATTCATCAAATAATAGATGATTTCCGGATTCAGGGCGTTTGGTTTCGGATTCTTTACTTGTAAATAAGGCAAAATATACCGCAATTGTACAATGGGATTCGGACATTTCACTGATTTGATGACTTCACAAGGTTCCATCAAAATTGAGAAGTTTTCTTTTCATCACAGGCTTCTCAGTCAAGATCATGTTTCGAGAAATCGAAATTTATGATCTATGTCAGCGTCTTGTCGTAACTTTCATACGACAGGAATCAAAATCCCCCGAAAACGATGCATGAAATAACCCAAATGCACAACGTGAGTCACGTTCCACTCGCCAGGCGTAACTAATCGATGACATCAATGAATAATCGATGGGTAATCAGTTGATTAGTCATTGATTATTGCCGATGATCAATTAGTAATCGATGACTAATCGATAGGCCACAACATTTCCAGGCATCGATTAGTCATTGGCCGGTTGCATTGATTAGTCATTGATGTCATTGAAATCATTGATTACTATAGGAGACGTAGATTTCGGGTAAATAAAAGCAAATTACTTACACAGAAGTTGTCTTTTGTCTTTTCTTGTTTTCGAGGCGACGAGTACCAGCTCGGTAACCGAGCTTTTATTGAACTGGGAGGCCCGGATGCTAATTTGCATTTTTGGTCTAATTAGAATATTCTCAAAGGGACGTGGGGATGAGATCGACAGTTGAGTTGCGAATAGCCTGTCTTTAATTAGTCCTGTTATAAAATGTCAACAAGTCAGCTGGAGTGTTTGGCGTGTTTCCCAAATTAACTTCTTGTTAAACTGGAATGGTTAAATAAATTATTTCCCACGGCAAAAATGATCGTTGCATTTCAACCATTACCCATAAAACAAGCTTGAAAGTAAAACAAGCTTGAAAGTAAAAATTGCTAAAAGTAAGCGTATAAAGCGGCGAAGACGGCTTCGTCCACGAAATGTACCGTAATACGCGTATGCAAATATGTAATTTTAGCCAACGCTACGTCTGTTGAATGTTCAATTTTTAGCCGTAATTTTCTCTTCGCAAATGAAAGGACTCCAACGCAAAGATCGCCGGCTAACAGGCTCCATGTCCATTTTTTGGCAGTTTTTATCCTTCCATTTCGAACTTCAGCTTTCAGGCCTAAACGGGACAACTCTTCGACTTGGTCTTTCATTATCGAAACTGCAACGGCGACACAATTAGAACAGTAGATCGTTCTAATCTCCACCCGAGGTTAAACTCTTGCCAAAACCAGGCTAGAGAATTACATCGCGCTCTTTTGCTACAGATTCTAGGCATATCTTTTGCTCTTCCTTGAGCCGAGGGACATCTGAAAGATCTGATGGCAAACAATAAATTCCGTAAAGCTTGCTCAATTCTCCTGTATTCAACTTCAACAAACAACGCGAGACATTGTGTTGTCAACATCTGTCATCATTCACCGCGAATCTGTCAATATTAAGCAAAATGACCAATCAGATCATGATACCAGAATCTGGTATCATGGATCGGCGGCGTCAAAGGAATGTCTTCAGGCTCCGTCGCTTTCGTTCTCGACCCAGGCAGCGACTCGGCTCGCTTCGCTCGCAAATTTTCTTCAGGAGCCTGATCTCAGGCTAAGTTGCGAACCGAATCGAAATGATTCAAAAGAGCCGGTTTTATGCCTCGAATACCCAATGTAGGGTTGAGACGACAACTAAAGACAAAAGACAACTTCTGTGTAAGTAATTTCTCTCCAAAATTTTTGGTGGGGATGTGCGGCTTGCATCTTGTTTCCCGCCCTCGCTGGTTGGTGAAGGCGCCAAAGCGAATAGATCCTTGGTCCTCATCCGTACGCGTTTGACAACCGACCGAAGTCCGATGAATGCATGAAGCAAATATATTGAGTATCATTGTCACGAAAGCAATTCGCGGACAGGTACAGTTTTAGCCGTCCGTTTGTTGTGTAGTATGTCAATCGTACAAGGTATTAATACTGAGATATATAGAGGATATTACACGGCGGCGCGAAGATATGAATTTTATTTTCGAGTGGTAAAAACAATATTTTACGAACGAGCGCAGCGAGTGAGTAAAATATTGTTTTTACCACGAGAAAATAAAATTCATATCTTCAAGCCACCGTGTAATGTTCTTTTTATTATATAGACAAATGACAAAAGCACAAAATTTATCGCGAACTCTTGCAGCTCGGTGGCTGGACTTTCCGAATTTCTCTCCTTTCGTCTTCACTTGCAAGGAACTCCTTGAATAATTTTAAGTCATATGAAGTTTTCTTCTTCGTGTTAACATTTTTCTACTCCTCAGTGAACGATTTCATGTCGGCTTCAGTGAATTTCACGAATCTATCGCTCGCCATTTTTAAACCGGAGTTTGGCAGCTTGCACAAAAAGCCATGCAAAAGCGGGAAATGACGTCATCGATATCCTCACTAGTGAGGATATGGAAAATACGCCACTCGGGTCCCGGATGTAGTTTCGTATGAGTTTTACGAGTGGTCTATTTTCCAGTAAAACACTCGTGTCTATATAATAAATATACATAATTACGTGTTGTGTTTAATAGGCATGAATGCACTTAAGTATTCCATGTACATATGGTTTATCAAACCGTCTGACATGTGAGTCATGTGTTGAGATATTATTTTCTGGCGCGCAGTACTAGTATGACCTATCAGTGACCGTGAAATTGGGCTTGGTCGGGAGGAACTTGCAACCGATTTACAGGCTATTTTGCTCTCTTTTTTTTTTAACCAAATTCTCAAATACTCCAGATACTTTACAGAAGGAATCATCAATATCAAGAGAGGATTATCATCTCTTGTCAATATATATATATCTGATCGGATTCAAGAAAGGTACCCCCCGCGACAGACTGGCAAAACCCAGGAAACACTTTGTGGCACCCTCCCCCCTCCAGAGGGGATATGACCCTCCCAAGCATACAGACCTGTGTAAGGTCCGCACTTAACTGGTCTCAGCTAACCCAACACTGGCCCAAAGCAGCTCAGCTAAGCAACAAAACAGGACTAGCGACACGATGCTCTCAGCAGCTAGGAGTCACTTCAGTGACCTTCCCCACCCCTAGCGAGAGAGCGATTCACCCCCTAACCTAGCATCCCATGGGACTGTTACGTCATTGACTGGACTATCTGGCACAGGTTAGCAAAACAGTCCACCCCACTTTAAATTTTCCGAACGCCATTCGTCGGGGAATGGGAAACACCATAAGTTTGAAGTCGGTCATCAAGCCTTGATCTGACCAGGTACGTTTTGTCAAAATTAGACAGATATACAACTTGAAAATTCACCGTGCATAGAACTCCTGAGGGGTACTTGGATTTTAACTTATGACGGTATGAGATAAAGATTTGCGTTAATTGTTAGATCTGTCGAGAAGAAAACAAAATATGAAAACAAAAGTGTTCAATTTCCGTAGTTTTCCTTCTTGAATTGTAATGAATTTGATAATGAAACAGAGATTTTCCTAACAAAAAGAGATGATAGACAATCAACATGAACTAGTTCTGCTTTAGCTTACATTTCATTCTGCTGTCAAGAGCAGAGAGCCAGCATGGAGCCCTTTCTAAGTGTAAGCATGTTTCCAAATGGGGTGTGTCTCTATATATCTCAAGACTCATTCGACGCCTGTAGAATGTATAGCCTGTAATACTTGTGCAGTCGGTTTTCATCGGTCGTTTTTTTATTGGTTCTGTTCTGTAGACACCTTTAGCCCAAAATGTTGTGGCTTCTTGGTTTAAGTATTTATGGAGCGAAAGAGATGTCATCAAAGAAGACTTCCACCGTCCAAGAAGGGGGGGGGGGGGGGGTATTTTGATTTGATCCTAGAAGAAGCAGCATACGGTCGTCGGTCCTGTGTGCTGTTCTATGTGGAAGACGTATAACAGTCTTGAATCTTGATCTTTTCTTCAATATGAAGTCCAGTGAGAGTACAAACGCACCATTCATTACTCGTTGATGATTTTTCTTGACTTCCCACAACGACTTATGAAGGGTCTGCTCTCTTTGCATAATATTATCCTCTTCAAAGGTCCTTGGGACACCGGGAAGTCAGTTGATTGCTACATTTCCGAATACAATTACTCCAGAAATGATCCTACATGCTATCTTGAGGCCAGTGATTGAGTACTAATTTTAACGTAAACTATGTGAATGGGTTTAGATTATATTAAGATTCACTTGCGTATTGGTTAACATTTACGTGTATATTTATTTGTGTGACATTTACTTGTGTACTTTATGTTAGGTTGTCAGACTTACTGTTGCAACTATTGCATCATGGACAACGTAGAAGAGATTCTTCAAGCCCTTTTTATTGGCATTGCAGTGGCATCGGTTTTGTTTCAAACATATCGATACAGTAAGGCCATTGAGCTGTTCAGCGAGTGTCTGGTTTTTCTGAAGAAGCATTCTACAAAGTTGAAAAAGGAGAAACTGAACGAACTTTACGCGCTTGTCTATCGCAGGTTATTTAGTCTTTACTGCTTTGTTGGTGACTACAAGAATGCCATCCAGAGTGGCGAGAAAGCATTCCTTTTATACCACCAAATTGGTGATAATGAAAGAGCAGCTGCATTGCTGGACAAAATCGGCGATGTGTATCAGTTAACTGGCAAACAGGTGAACGCCAAAGAAATATACGAGAAAGCATGCGCACTCTACTATGATGAGATAGTCAAGGTATCCGAAATTCAATTTGTTAAGCAAAGAGAACATTTTGAAAGAATGCTATCGGTGGCAACCAAAATTGGTGACAAGGAAATTGTAGGAGGACTTCTTCACAAGTTAGGTGATTTATCGTTGTCCCTTTTCGAATACCCTCAAACTAAGGACTATTTTCAAAGAGAACTTGCAATCTGGAAAGAAACTGGTAATAGAAAGAATGAAGGAAGAACACTTATCTCCCTTGGCAATGTGTATAGGAACATGGAAGAATATAAACAGGCAAAACAACATTATGAAGAGGCAATGGTGATCTTGGAAGAAGCCAGTGAAATAATAGATCTTGGAGTGACTTACCGAAACCTCGCTGGTCTCCACACCTCTCTGGGTGAATACAATGAAGCGAAAGAATGTTACCACAAGGCACTTGCTATTAGTAAGGAAGTTGGTGATAGAGAAGGAGAGGCCTTGACATACAGTGGTCTAGGTTTTTTTTATCGAAATCTGAACGATTATAAAAAGGCAAAGAACTATTGCAAGGAGGCACTTGAAATCTACAGAGAAATTGGTGACATGGACAAGGAAGGATCCGAAACTATCGAACTTGGAGTCCTATATATTTTCCTTGGTAGATATGACGAGGCAAGAAAATGTCATGAAAGAGCGCTTGCTATTAAAAAACAAATCGGTGATAGAAGAGGAGAAGGTTTAGCATACTGTAACCTTGGCATTGTTTATCAATCTCTCGGAGACTATGGTAAAGCAAAGGAATGCCATGAACAAGCTCTTGCTATCAGCAAAGAAACAAATAATCTTAGAGGGCAAGGGATAGACCATGGCAATCTCGGGACAGTCTACCAATATCTTGGTGATTATGTCGCGGCATATGAGCACCACAAAGAGGCCACTGGAGATTAAGATTCGGACTGGTCACAAAAAAGGATTACCTGCAGATTACAGTCACCTGGGATTAGTTTGTCAGCATCGTGGGGAATATGCGAAGGCCAAGAAGTTGTTACAAAAGGCCCTTGCCAGCGCTAAAGAAATTGGTGACAGAAGATGTCAGGCAAAAATCTTTAACAATTTGGCATCGATAGAGCAAATAATTGGCGAGTCTGAAAAAGAAAAAGTGTATTACGAAGAGGCACTCAAAATCAGCAAAGAAATCGGAGACATCAGACAAGAAGCAGAAATGACTGTAATCTTGGAAGCGTTTTTCATTCTCTTGGTGATTTTACTATGGCCAAGAAGTATCTTACAAAGTCACTAGCAATAATAAAACGAATTGGAAGCAAAGATGTAGAGGGTGCTGTTTATGGTAACCTCGGATTTGTGCATAGTTCGTTGGGTGAATATGCTAAAGCGAGAGAATTTTACAAGAAGGCACTTGCAATCTTCAGAGAAACTGGTGACAAAATGGGGGAAATGACAATGAACAACAACCTAGGAAAGTTGTACATATCGCAGAATAAATTTGAGAAAGCATCAGAATGTTTCAAAATAGCACTTTCGATCTGTACACAAACGGGAGACTTGCGAGAGAAAAGTATAAGTTATTGCAACCAAGCAGTGGTATGTGCTTTGGAACGAGACACACCCAAAACTTTATCGTATCTCAAAGCGAGCATTGAGGTCCTGGAAGAGATGCGATTATCAATTGGAGAAAGCGAACGTTACAAGATAGGCTTTGCTGACGAACATGTTCTTCCTTATCATTTATTGACTACCGTGTTATTGAAACTGGGAAAAACTAATCTGGCCTTGTCACTATCAGAACTTGGACGTGCCAGATCACTGGCAGAGTTAATGGCAAGTCAATATTCCATCCAACATTTGCCTGGTTTTGACCCCGATCGATGGATTGACTTCGAGAATGTCGTCCAAAAGAAATCCTGCACATGCCTATCATTTTGTTTTTTACACGAAGACCTTTTCTATTGGATGTTAAAGGCTAATAGGAAAGTAATGTTCAGAGAAGTTGAAACAAAGGTTTCTCGACAGACATCCCAACTAAAGGCTTGTCCATTCTAGACTGGCTGGAGAAATTGGAGTTTCAGCTGCTTTTGCAAGGAGAACGGTGCGAAGATCGTTCGCTATTTCAATGGACGAGGCAAGATCTCCAACACAAGTTCAAGAAATATCCGCCGTTGGCCAAGTCACAGAGCAAGAGAAAGAAGGACAAAAGAACCATTGGTCGTTAAAGCTTTGTATAAGATCATCATAGCTCCTGTGGCTGATCTTCTGGAAGGCTCTGAGATCATCGTCGTTCCGGATCGTTCTTTATACAGAGTACCATTTGCAGCGTTGATGGACGAAAGTGGTGAATATCTGTCAGAAAAGTTCAGGATTCGTTTCATTCCTTCTTTGGCTACTCTCAAGCTCATCCAAGACAGTCCAGCAGACTATCACAGTCAGACGGGTGTACTGGTCGTTGGAGATCCGGAAGTAGGCCTAACAGAATTCTGTCCACTTCCCTGTGCCAGGGAGGAAGTAGAGATGATTGGACGGTTGCTGCATATTCATCCTCTAATTGGAAAACAGGCCACCAAGCAAACAGTGCTTCAGAAGATACACTCGGTGAGTCTTATTCACATCGCTGCACACGGTAATGCCGACCGAGGAGATATCGCTTTAGCGCCTGCTCAGCATATAAAGGGCATACCGAAGAAGGAAGACTTTATTCTGACAATGTCCGACATCTCAAAAGTTCAGATGCGAGCCAAGCTGGTGGTGCTCAGCTGTTGTCACAGTGGACGCGGACAAATCAAGTCTGAAGGAGTTGTTGGAATCGCTCGAGCGTTCTTAGGATCCGGTGCACGCTCAGTGTTGGTGTCTATGTGGGCTGTGGAAGACAATGCAACAATGCAGTTCATGAAGCAATTCTATGAACACTTGGTTCGTGGGGAAAGTGCCAGTCAATCTCTACATGAGACCATGAAATGGATGAGAGGGAAAACCACAATACTGTGCAGTGAGACAGTGGGCACCATTCATGCTGATTGGGGATGATGTGTCATTTAATTTCCCAAAGTGAATGTAAGTGCATAAGCTAAGTTGTCTTTTTTTTACGTACATGACGTTATTTTAAAATATAGAAAATATATAGAGGTTATTCAGCGGAAAGTTGTGTAATACGGCTGGGTATTTTTACGAGTCAGTTTTTATTTTTTCGAGCCTTTAGGCGAGAAAAAATAAACACTGATGATTAAAAATGCCCAGCCGTATTACACAACTTTCCGCTGAATAAATTGTTTATTACACGACATAATATCTTTCCTAAAATATAGGCTTTCAACAGTGTTTTCCGTAGCGCGTGGTCAGGGGGACTGAGACCCGTGTAATACGGTCTCATATTTGCTCTCGTCTTTGTGCGTATTCGCACTCTGAAATGCTATGTCGTATAATAAAGGAGGTGTATATGCTGCCGATACATGACATTGATAGTATATCTGATATGCCATGTACGTTCATAGCACTATAAAAAGACCGATCGATTAGTTGAACTGAATTATTGAATTGGAGTATGTGAGTTGAGAGAATTTCCTAGCCATAGTAAAAATAAATTACTAGTACTTATTATATGCCATCATCATTAAATGCTGTTACTGTCTAGCTTATTTGTCAGGTTTGGGGGTGAAAGCGGTATAATTGGATCTCACTTATTCTTATTATTCCTTTCATTTTTTACTAAGTTATTTATTATTCATTTTTTAAATTGTGCTCGATATTCATTATTCCGCATTCGGGTTTGTTAGGCAAATTCTAAGTTGCAATGCTAGTGAAATAGAAACTAATTTCACTTCACTTACATAAAAACCGTCAACGTTGTATTAAAGCTAATTAACTGTCATTTAATTGGTTTTTTCCAGTCTCGCACAATGACTCAAAAAGAGACTTACTCGTCAAATATCTCAAAGCTAATAGTATTTAAGTCCAGAAAATTGCGACCCTCCCCTTTTAAAGGACACATAAAAATCAAACACAGTGTCTTAGGGGTGTTCTTGGTGTTGCGGAAACCGTTGTTTGTGATTCAATGTATTTTTTGTGGAGTATTTGTTTCTCGTCTTGTTTGTTCTGTTTTCACTATTGATGATCGCAACACCACGAAATAGCTCTCCTTAGCGCAAGAAATATAGGCTGGAAACATGAATCTCTATGCGATTCTCAGGCGCGTTTATAATTATTATTCTTTTAGGGAAACCGTATAATTCTTTATTTCGAATGTTCAAATCCTAAATATTCCTTATTCATTTTCTTTTTTAAGCCGTTATTCATTATTCCGCTTCCACCCCCGATCAGGTTCCCTTTTGCTAAAAGTATCAGATTTCGAACTGGCCCCGCGGGAGTATCTAGTAATAAGCTTGTTACTGAGACGTGTTTGTGTTTCTTTTTTTTCATTCAGCTTGAAATACGTACTTGGACGAGGATAAAGCAAATCTCCCAAGACGGACTGGGATTCATCCTCTTATGACGGACTTCAAAGACCTTCAAAGAAAACTAAAGTAATTTTTATAGTGAATATCTGTAAATCGGATACAGATTTATTCCTGCATGATTTACATAAAATTTTCCTTCGATTTACTCGCCTAAAATGATTTGTATAGCCAAGATAGTCGATAAACATGAACATTTAGATGCATTCGAGTCGTAAGCTCGATACAATATTCCGGCGTCAGATCTGTTTCGGCTTCAGCTCACCATTGTAGATTCCCGGATACAGATCTGCTGCTCATATTGTATCTATCACTTATACGTAGCACATCCGTTTTATTTTGATACTGACGTAGGAAGTTTGAAGACTTTGCTGTAGTTAATAAGAATCTTAGAGCATCTACACTGATTCCTCGCGAAGCGAGGCCGAAGGCCTCGCGTAGCGGGGTTTATAATTCTGTCCCCCAAGAGCTGACGCGAGAGCAATTCTCGTGTGGCCTTTACGGTCATATTTATTTATTTATTTATTTAATTGTTTGTTTGTGGAGTTGGGGGTTGACATGACGTCACACGGCGCGCTCGTGGCCTAATGGCTTAAGGCGCTAACTTTTAAATCTGATCGATTGAGGGCGTGAGTTCAAATCCGACATGGTCCTTCTTTTTTTTTTTTTTTTTTTTTCGGTTCAAATCCAGGCCGTTCTTTTTTTTAACCCCCTTTTTTTCTTTGCTTAATAACATTGACTTCGACGTAATCTTTGTACACGTAAATGTAGAAACAGGAACGGCTGCTGAAGAATAACAATTTTTACTCCAAGTTTGTTTATCGAACAAATTTATATACGGGTCATTTGTGAAAGAAACCCGGCTTTATTAAATCCATTATCAACAACAGGAAAAGGAAAGACGACTCAGGAATTTCTCAAAGTACGATCAACATATGGCTTAGTTTTCATTGTAGACGCGAAGACTTGTGTCTAAAAATAATTCGCCGATCCGATATTGCGAAGAAGATTTTACCTACGAAAGCGAGGTGGTTTCAGATCATTCGGACGGAAAAGTGGGAAAACAGTACAAGAGCGCTACAATTTATTACAGATATCGAGAGACGAGCGAACTCCAATCGAAACCAAAATCCGGTGGCATAGCAAACACACGGCGTTCCTCCGGCGATTCTCAGAAACCTTGCAGCGATTCTTGGAAACCTTGCAGATCAAATCGCAGGCGTGCCCGTTACTAGGCAACAAAAGCTTCGCGAGGGCCTGCGAGTCACGTATTACTAGTAGGTGTCAAAGACAACTGGTTAGATTCTCTACAGAAATATAGAGCCCGTCCACACTAGTGTCGGGAGGCGTGGTAGCCTAATGGTTAGCTGATTCGTGTGCTGCCGGGATTATTAGAATAGAGAATAGAAAACGTTATTACCGTGTCAATGCCTTATAGCCTGGGAAAATCCCATACTAATTTGGGGACACAAAAAAATAAATAGATACTAACAAATTGAAAAAATTTAAAACTGTGTAAAATATTTAACAATTATTCGCCAAAGGCGAAGTGAATATTGGTGAATATTTACCGAGACGAAGTCGAGGTAAATATTCACCAATATTCACGAGCTGAGGCGAATAATTGTTCCTCGCGAAGCGAGGCCGAAGGCCTCGCGTAGCGGGGTTTATAATTCTGTCCCCCAAGGGCTGAAGCGGGGGCAATTCTCGTGTGGCCTTTACGGTCATATTTATTTATTTATTTATTTATTTATTTATTTATTTATTTATTTAATTGTTTGTTTGTGGAGTTGGGGGTTGACATGACGTCACACGGCGCGCTCGTGGCCTAATGGCTTAAGGCGCTACCTTTTAAATCTGTTCTTCGGGTTTGAGGGCGTGGGTTCAAATCCGTCATGGTCCTTCTTTTTTTTTTTTTTTTTTTTTTTTCGGTTCAAATCCAGGCCGTTCTTTTTTTAACCCCCTTTTCTTTGCTTAATAACATTGACTTCGCCGTAATCTTTGTACACGTAAATGTAGTAACAGGAACGGCTGCTGAAGAAAAACAATTTTTACTCCAAGTTTGTTTATCGAACAAATTTATATACGGGTCATTTGTGAAAAAAACCCGGCTTTATTAAATCCATTATCAACAACAGGAAAAGGAAAGACGACTCAGGCATTTCTCAAAGTACGATCAACATATGGCTTAGTTTTTCATTGTAGACGCGAAGACTTGTGTCTGAAAATAATTCGCCGATCCGATATTGCGAAGAAGATTTTACCTACAAAAGCGAGGTGGTTTCAGTTCATTCGGGGGGAAAACAGTACAAGAGCGCTACAATTTATTACAGATATCGAGAGACGAGCGAACTCCAATCGAAACCAAAATCCGGTGGCATAGCAAAAACACGGCGTTCGTCCGGCGATTCTCAGAAACCCTGCAGCGATTCTTGGAAACCTTGCAGAGAATCAGGTAAACTGTCGCCGAACTGCAGTATGGGACGCGATTGTGCACGTTTCGCGATTCTAAGGCGAATGATATCGTGTTGTTTTTCGCCTGATTTTTTCTCATTTCATAGCAGCATTGAAAAAGCACAGGGCGTCAGAAGAAAGGTAAGTGATTAAAGATACAGTCTAGGGTGTTTGTTTCGATATTTTGGTGACATAACTAGCAATGATTTTGGCTTACATGTAAACTGTCTAAACTGCTGGCTCCCAAAATGGCGTCGTAATTTTCTGTAATTTTATAGTCGGATGATACGCCGTTTATGCATCGAGGTTTGAAGGATCGAAGCCAGAATTCCCTTGATTTTAAAGTTCAATTAATGAGGTATGAGGTCGCACCCCATCGCACCTCTTACGGTTTTTTCGCTACTTGAATTTAGTTGATGGTTGAATTTTGAAGGAAATAACATACAAACAACACCTTGCATTGTGGATGTCACAGATAACCAGCAATGAAACAAAGCGATTGTAGGAGCTTATTTAGCTCCAAATTTATTTTCTGTCGGCCATCAATCAAGGAGATGGCTGTATAATTGTAAATAATAACTTCATTTGCATGACTATATATATTACAGTATAATATATATCTGGAGATGTGTAGAGTAAATTTTTTTGTCATTCTCCTCAGGACTGTTTGGCATTGAAGTTGTCTTTATAATCCATGCAAACTAGCACCATGATTTTTACATGTTATTTTCCTCTTATGTTTTGTAGGAAAATCAATGTTAAATCACCTATCCAGCTATATTCTAGCAATATTGCATCTTATTGTTGTGTTGTTTATCTTTTGACCAGTATATGACTGTTGCCAAAATTCAGTCAATATTCCATTTACAAGTAGGTCAATATTTCTTTTAATTTTTTTCTCAACAGGGAACTGAGTATATGCAGAAATTGATTGAAGAAGTGATAATTTCCATGACTGAAGAAACACATTCCTGTTTATATCCAGTCTGAGTTTGCTTGTAGTTGCTCAATAAGCTGCTAGTGTCTTTATGAGGATGAAACAGCTTCCATGTAACTGATTTACATTTATGTTTTGGAATAATATACCGGTACCCCAATGAACATACAAAGTTGTTAACTGTTATGGCCAATTTCTATAATATATAGTATTGACAATATAATTATTATAGGTTTCTTTATTAATATGGAGCTTTTTAAGTACTATTTGGTCCATGCGTTCATTTTACCTATGCTCAAAAGAAATGTGCAGTTCCAGAAAATAACCATACCCACCCCAAGAAAGGTCATTGGAAATTCCGAGGGGGAGGGGGATCTCAAAAGCCGAAACTGTTAAAGGAAAGTATGAAGCTAAACTGGAATTTCCAGGGGTTGGTTCAAACCAAAAAAACTACCGCGAGGGGGTATGGATATTTTCTGGAACCACACAATATTCATTCCAGTTTCGGATTCAGAAGTGCACAAAGGTGGGGGGAGGGGGGTGGTTAAGTGGAGATGGGCATTTCCTTGCTCTAATTAATAGGGAGGGTTAAGGTAAGACTTTCAGTTCCTCATTCCTCATATAAGGGGGGGGGGGGGGGGGGGGGAACTAATGTTTTGCACTTCACTATAAGGGGGGTGATGATGGCCAGGCCCCTCCCCTAAATTCCCCACTGCTCCACAATCACAGACTGGCCGAAAAGAAAAATCAGTCCTCTTCTCCATCCCGGCCTACATGATACATAGTCAGAGATTTTGACTCATTATAACAACCCCTCTCCATCTCCCCAATCCACAACCACCCATCCAATAGTATCCCCCCTCCAAAACAATCTCTTCAAATTTGTCAACACTCTCTTCGCCCCTATTCAAGCCAAGTAATCCACTCTTGCAAAATTCGTATTTATAAAATAAAATTGTCTCTAAAAAAGAGATCTTCCTCCCTATTCTTCAAGTAATCCACCCCAGCCAAATTCTTATATATGACCCTTAACCATCCTCCCCCCCCCCCCCTCCTCCACACACACCAAAAAAAGGCACTTCCCCGAGCTTCGCGAGGACCTGCGAGTCACGTATTACTAGTTTTAGTATAATTTTCAGAGGTGAATATCAAGAACTTCAAAATAACGGGCTAAAACATGGAAAACAACGCACATGAGTACCGACTGGTTTGACTGGTTACATCAATTGTATTTACACATCAATTTTAGCCGTGAAATTCATTAAAACATAACGAAAAAGACATTCATCGGGTACCTTTGTTTTATCGTTGGTTACTTCATGAGAAATTGTAGGTATCGTCTGGAAATCAGTAGCTTCGGTCCAAGAATAGTAAATTTCAGCCCGTCACTCGATCTGCATGGGAGTTTGTCATCGCTGGCGATCTACGAAACCACTGTTTACGATTTTTAAATGCCTTGAAAACCACTTCTTGAAAAGAGTTTTGGCCAAAGTCCTTCGTGGTCATTTCCTAACTTCCCAGTACTTTGAAGATACAGGAGTTTGAGTGATGTCTTCAGAATAAACGAAAATTTCATTCAAAAACCAGCCGCCATGTTTACTTGCCAGCATAGCAAATGTGGCTTAGCTTAGCAACCGCGCCATAAGTTCTATAATCACCTCGCGGGAGGTGATTATAGCGTCATAAGCCGAGTTTCTCGACCAATCAGAATATAGGATTCTCATATTCACCTCTGAAAATTATACTAAATAATAATAGTATAAAAATCTAATACTAATCATACCAATCTAACAATCTACTAGTAGCTGATCTAATAATTTGATAATTGAATAATAATCGCTAAAAAGTTGATATATATAAAAGTGATAAGATTATATACTTATGATGAGCAGAGGGAACAACCCTTACAGCCATCATCCACCAGTGAACTTATATCAAATTTACGAATCTTGTTTTTAAAAATATTTAAAGTTTTTGCAGATCTAACATCTGGAGATAATTTTCCCCATAACTTAGGTCCAAGATAACACAAAGAATGCTTACCGTATGTTACTGTATTATAACTAGGAATGGAAAAATCTGATTGTCTTAAAAAGTAGTAAGAATTATGATTATTAAAAATGTTACAGATATAAGTTGGACATAGTTTATGCTTCACTTTGTACATAAAGATGCAAATATCCTGCAAGCGCCTATTCATCAGCGTTGACAACTCAGCCCTCTTAAGTAATTGTGAATAACTTGCATGCTTGTCTCTGTACACCGCCTTTAGTCCTCTTTCCTGCAGTCTTTCTAGTTTTCACGCATCACTAGATCTACAAAAATGCCAGTTATTCTGTTGTGTTCATCAATGTGAAGATCTCGTGATTTTCGAGGTAAACTAGGTTTGAATTATCAGAATATAGCTGAACAGCTTAGGGAAATAATTTAGAGTGATTTATTTACCCGTGAAACAGCAGCTACAGATAGTGATAAATACAGTAAAAACCCGCATATAAGAACTTAAGAATCTACAGCCTCTAATTTGGCATTTAAATACCCATAAATATAAGAACCCGTTTAGCCTGGAAAAGAAAAACTGGTTCTTATATGAAAGAATTAACTGAATTATGATAGATTTGTGATGATTCAATTGTTATGTTGGGTTTGAAAGTTAAAATAATTTTGCAGGATCAGTGTTGTTAAAGCATGTAGTCCTGATAAGCATAATTTTGATTAATGATATTGCAGTTAAAGGGCCACACCCATGCGTGTAGCTGATTTTTTGGTCGACAACAATTCAATCTTCCTTTAAGAAATTAAGAACCTATTTAAGAACCCAATTAGCCTGAATTGTCAATAACTACCCAAAATATAAGAACCTGTTTAGCCTGACTTCGAAAAGTCTAGGTTCTTATATGCGGGTTTTTACTGTAATCAATACTAAACAAAAGAAAACAATGGAATTAGTGTCTAATAGTATCTAAATGTGTAGTAACTATTTCACAGGTTATGTCAAATAACTCTACCAGTGACGTTACTTTAGTATTTAATTAAGCCCGATCAAACGGTCTCAACAGTTGTCCCAAAATTCTCTCAAAATTTGTTGAGAGCCGATGTTGAGGCCGTTTGATACTCCCTCTCAACAATGTTGAGATGTGTTGAGACATTTCGAGGGGAAGAGAGTTCTGGGAACGAAGTTGCATCTGTTCATGTGGTGTCAGAAAAACAAAACTAAACCTGTATAGTTGTCATCGCTTAACATGCAGGAACATTTCGACAAATTAAAATTGAAACCTCTTTCGCACCCGTACTGAGATATGCATCATGGAGTAGAAACAGTTTACGCTATCTAACTAGCTTTCCTTCTCTGAGTATGAATCAGAGAATAATTCGATTTCCTCTACATCGGCTCCGTGATTCACCCGTGTCTTTTAATTCGGAAAAATAGCTCGCTCCCTGAAGGTAACGATCCCCGAAAGTAGCGAGCCCCAAAGACCCCGGGCTGCTAATTCCGATAGTAACGAGCGTCGTTACTTTTGGATCTTTACGGTAATGTTCCACTGCTCGGAGGCAATAGTCCAGGATAAATCTTCGCGTCGTGGATTATCAGGGCAACCTAGTTTGCCATACAGGTACGCGTTCGACAGTTTTAAACAAGTGGTTCTGGTATAAATGTGGCCTGGCCTGGCCATACTCACACCTAGTTGTCAATCAACCATCAAAGCGTAAAAGCTGAAAAACAACCTGCGCTTTATGTACGATTTTTCTAAGATTGTTCTGTTAAAACATTAGCAAGTTATATCTTTGTTGATGATATATTTTGGTTTCATGAGGGTTTGAAGCATGTTAATTTAGTTTGCAGGACGCTTGACTCAACAACGTGCCACAACTGCAAGAGTTTAAATTTGCATTTCGCACCCGAAAGGTGTGAAATGTGGGAGGTGCCATCCCTTTTACAGCGGAACTTCTTGTTTAAGGTTCCATTCCTCTTCCTCTCTATTTTACTAATAGCGGCCATTTGATCCCGGAGTCTTATTCGGGAGTACGAACGCGACCAGAAAAATGAAATAAAGAAACTGAATATTGAAGGCAGAAAATGAGTAATAATTTACCTTTTCAATCCCAAGCTTGAAGTTCAAGTTACACTCTCTTAAAAAAGAACTTCCGGTACTGATAAAAGTGGTCTGTCCTGGCCATTCTCATGCCTAGTAAGTTGTCAATCAACCACCAAAGTGTAAACAGCTGACAAACAACCTGCGCCTTTGGTACAACTTCTACTGATAAAATGCGTATTTAATAGTTTCAGTAAAGAATGTTCTGAAAGCATTCGCCATTGATATCTTAACTTATTTTTGTTAATGGTATAATAATGGTATATTTTGGTTTCGCAAGAGTTTGAAATATGTTTTACTGGACGCTTAACTCCACGACGTGCCACGTCTGTAAGATTACTACATTTGTATTTAAGTCGCACCTGAAAGGACGTGGGAGCTAGGTGCCATCCCTTTTGTATACAATCATTTTATCAGGAACTCCTTAATCGAGCCAAGCTACCAACACTATACAAGACATTGCCACCCTGATGTATAAAGTGAAGCATCAGGACTTGAACCCAAAAATGTTTCTGACTTGTTCAATCGTAAAAACACGCAGTACTACACGCTCAAGAACAACAATTTCGATCTACCTCGATTTGAAACTGTACGCTTTGGAAAGCACTCTGTAAGATTTTGTCAAAGCTTTCCAGTAATCTTAGGACTTTGATTAGTTTGAACTTATTCAAGTACAAAAATTGTCAACAAAAGTCAACAAATCCCGCGCCATGCCCGCGTATGTCCCGGGTTCACCTCCCCGGATTCCCGCTGATCAGTGCATTATCACGCTGCTCTAGTCAAATAATACTGAATAATTCGATTAAGCGTTTGACATGTCTGCTGAGCAGAAAGATCCTTGGTTGCCACATTCCACAGTTCGCTTTCCACAGTCCGATTCCCGATTTTAGGAAACTTACATGAAGTAAATATTGAGAGCAATTGTCACGAAAACAATTTAGTCTTCCGCTTTCGTTTTGGAAAGACAACACGCTGAACACGGTAAGTAAAATTTTAGATTGAATGTTGTAAAGTATTGGTATAAGGCATTACTAAATACAACATGGATACTTTAGTAAGATCTGATCTTGGTTTGATAATGATTCACATTCAACGCTAACACGGCTGATTGGCGATCTTTTGGAATTTTAAAGAAGACCAAGCATTTTGAATAGGAAAATTATGGCGAGAAGTGAGTGTTTCGATGTCAAGTAATTTTCGTCAAGTTTTCCATAAATTCGACTGCACGCTTCGCACTAGCAAATCTACAGCCCAATATAGAACACAAGGGGAGTCTGGACATGCTTCACAAGCTTCGTTTCGGTTCATTCATCTGCATTACGTTCAGCTGTTGTATTGTTGTAAATTATAACGAAAATGTAGCAACAATTTTCGGAATAATAGATGATTTCCGAATTCAGGGTTTGGCTCGGATTCGTTACACGTATAAAGGCAAACTAACGCTGCAATTGTACAAAGGGATTCGGACATTTCCCTGATTAAATAACTTCACCAGGTTCCATCAAAATTGAGAAGTTTTCTTTCCATCACTGGCTTGTCAATTATTTATGAAAAGAGTCTTGTCTTAGCTTTCATACGACAGCATACAAAATCCCCCGAAAACGATGAAATAGCCCAAACGCACAACAGAAAACAGACAAAGTGAGTACATTTTATTTATGTTATCCGGATAGGAGGGCAAAGTTTTACTTTGTTTTAAATAAATTATACGTTATTCAGGCGCGGATCCAGAAAAAAACTTGACCGGTTTACTACTCTCTGAGCGCCGTCGTAATTTATGGAAGTCCGGGGAGGCATGTTCCCCCGTAAACGTTTTTAGATTTTCAATCTCTAAAATTATATTTCCCTCGATTTTGAGTCATTTGAAAAATTTGACCGATTTCCGTAAAACGGTGTAAGCCGATCCGGATCCGCGCCTGATATCTGCCACTTACTTCAGATAGTCATGGGTTGGGTGTTAGTTAGTAAATTTTCAAACACTCAAATAACCGGAAGATGCAAAAAAAAAAATTTTCGCTCAAAGAAAAAGACATGCCTACAAATGTACAACAAATGCAACTGAACGAGCACTGCACCGGCAAGGCAGCCTGAAACAAACTTTGTTTACGGGAAGTTCCGAACTGAAACCAATACAAATCTGCACACATTTAAACTGAATGAAAACCTGTTTACACTACAATTTTAAGCTTAACCTATTCAGTATCGTTACCTTGTGTTTAGAAGAGGCTTGTCAATTCCAGCTGGAGTAAGCTTTCAAAATCAACACAATAAATATCGGGAACGAGAAAACATAAATATCGCAGTCGATCGATCATCAAGCGTTGGTGATGGTACAAATCGAGGAGGACCACTTCACAGTGAAATTATCTTCGAAGATCACTCTTTTTCTCTCCATCCATGTAGATATTGACGCTTTCCTTTGCGTTTTACTTAACAGTGAACGTGATTTTAACTGGCTCAGTTTCGCTGGTTTCAACACAATTAATTCCGTAGTCGTGCACGATTTGCTCGCCGTAAACAACCCGCGGTTCAGCTGTTCATTCAACTTGTAAAATGAATATAATGTTCAGCTCCACAATTATTTCTGATCTTTCCATTTTAAGCTAAACCAATTTGCACAATTTTCCAGAATATACCAAACTTTAGAAGACACAGAGCGAAGATTAAAATTCTGCTTTGCTCTCTTTTCATTCACGGTGCTAACTGAACTGGCAGACCGCGCCAGCAGTTTTTGCCGCCGTTTTCATACAAACCATGCTTCATTTAGATTGAACTGAAAAATCACTCACTCAAATTTTTAAAAAGTAATACTGAAGTTTAACATAAAGCTAGTGATGTTTTAATCAAACAATTATTCCATTCGCCCTTGTTGGATATACAAGTACAAGAAATTCATCATTTTTCCATATTTGGTCAACTTAAGGATAATGGCTCAGATCCATAGAGGAGGGAACCAATCAGAAAGCTAGAAAATCATTATCCAGAGGTACAAATTTACTAATCAGTGTTATCCGAAATTTTTGGCGGGGGTGTGCGGCGACTGCGGCCCGCATCTTGTTTCACGCTCTCGCTGGTTTTGTTGGTTAGCCGGCGATGGCATCCGTCTGACAACCGACCGAAGTCCGATTCCCGATTTTAGGAAACTTAAAATAAAGCAAATATTGAGTTTAACAAAACAGGACGTCTAGCGACACGATGCTCTCAGCAGCTAAGAGTCACTTCACGAGTGCCAAGGTCTGATTCAGGAAAAACCGACCTTCCCCACCCCTGCTAGCCAGAGAGCGATTCACAACCCTGACCCAGCATTTCATCAGACTGTGACGTCATTGACTGGACTACCAGGCACAGGTTAGAAAAACAGTCCACCCCACTTTAAATTTCCCGAACGCCATTCGTCCTTGCAAATGCAGCCGATATTCATCGGTCACTGGCGCTTTGTACGTTTCCCAGACTCTCTCCGGAAAAGCGCCAAGCGACAGTGAACGATATTCGCAGTCGAAGGTTGAATTTCAATTGTCAAAGCAGGTACGCTGTTATCGCTCTTATCCATGCCTCCACTGCTAAGTGGTTATTAATTTACGTGTAAAGGAGCGGTGTTTTTCATTTGTTTCTGTTCATTAAACACATTTAACCCAAAATTTTGTGGGTTCTTGGTTTGAGTGAGTTGTTTACAGCTAATTTCTGGAGCGAAAGTGATGTCATCAAAGAAGACTTCCTCCGTCCAAGAAGTGGGGGGTGGGAGGGGGGGGGGGGGGGGGGGGGCTACCCTCCAGTTCGTGATACATAGGGTCGTCAAATTGTGTGCTGTTCTCTGTGGAAGACGTATAACAGTCTTGAATCGTGATCTTTTCTTCAATATGAAGTCCAGTTAGAGTTCAAACGCACCATTCACTACTCGTTGATGATTTTTCTTGACTTCCCACGCGCAACGACTTTCGTTTGCATACAAATGAAGGGTCTGCTCCCTTTGCATACTATAATCCTCGTTAAAAGTCCTTGGGACACCAAAAAGTCAGTTGATTGCTACATTTCCGAATACAGTTACTCCAGAAATGATTCTAACTGCTATCTTGAGGCCAGTGATTAAGTACTAATTAAAACATATGTGAATGGGTTTAGGATTACTATAAGATTCACTTGCGTATTGGTTAACTTGCATTTACGTGTGTATTTATTTGTGTAACATTTACTTTAGTGTACTTTAGGTTAGGCTGTCAGACTTACAGTTGCAACTATTGCTTCATGGACAACGTAGAAGAGATTCTTCAAGCCCTCTTTATTGGCATTGCAGTGGCATCGGTTTTGCTTCAAACATATCGATACAGTAAGGCCATTGAGTTGTTCAGCGAGTGTCTGGTTCTTCTGAAGAAGCATTCTACAAAGTTGAAAAAGGAGAAACTGAACGAACTTTACGCGCTTGTCTATCGCAGGTTATTTAGTCTTTACTGTTTTGTCGGTGACCACAAGAATGCAATCCAGAGTGGCGAGAAAGCATTCCATTTATACCACCAAATTGGTGACAGTAAAAGCGCAGCTGGATTGCTCGACAAAATCGGCGATGTGTATCAGTCAACTGGCGAACAGGTGAAAGCCAAAGAAAGCTTCGAGAAAGCATTCACACTCTACTATAATGAGATAGTCAAGGTATCTGAAATGCCATTTGTTAAGCAAAGAGAACATTTTGAAAGAATGCTATCGGTGGAAACCAAAATTGGTGACAAGGGAAGTGTAGTAGAACTTCTTCACAAGTTAGGTGATTTATCGTTGTCCCTTTTCGAATACCCTCAAGCTAAGGACTATTTTCAAAGAGAACTTGCAATCCGGAAAGAATCTGGTAATAAAAAGAATGAAGGAAGAACACTTAACTGCCTGGGCAATTTGCATTGGAAAATGGATGAATATGAACAGGCAAAAAAACATTATGAAGAGGCGATGGTGATTTTGGAGGAAGCTGCCGAGATAAAAGAGCTTGGAGTGACTTATGGTGAGCTTGGGAAAGTATGCAACATTCTCGGTGAATTTCCCAAAGCAAAAGCATTGCAAAAGAAGGCTCTCGAAATTAGTAAGAAAATCGGGGACAAAGAAGGAGAAATCATAGATTACCAAAACCTCGCTGGTGTTCACATCTCTCTGGGTGAATGCAATGAAGCAAAAGAATGTTACCTCAAGGCACTTGCTATTAGTAAGAAAGTTGGTGATAGAAAACGAGAGGCCTTGATATACAGTGATCTAGGGATTTTTTATCGAAATCTGATCAATTATAAAAAGGCAGATAACTATTGTAAGAAAGCACGTGAAATCTACAAAGAAATTGGTGATATACTAAACGAAGGATCCGAAAATAGCGAACTTGGACACCTCTATATTGTCCTTGGTAGATATGACGAGGCAAGAAAATGTCATGAAAGAGCGCGTGCTATTAAAAAACAAATCGGTGATAGAAGAGGAGAAGGTAGAGCATGCAGTAAACTTGGCACTGTTTATCAGGCTCTCGGAGACTATGGTAAAGCAAAGGAATACCATGAACAAGCACTTGTTATCAGCAAAGAAACAGATCACTTTAGAGGACAAGGAGTAGATCATAGTAATCTCGGAACTGTCTACCGATATCTTGGTGATTATGACGCGGGATATGAGCACCACAAGAAGGCACTGGAGATTACCATTCAAACTGGTGACAAAGAAGGATTACCTGTAACATACAATTACCTGGGAATTGTTTGTCAGCATCGTGGGGAATATGCGAAGGCCAAGACGTTTTGCCAAAAGGCCCTTGCCATCGCTAAAGAAATTGGTGACAGAAGAACTGAGGCAAAAGTCCTTACCCAGTTGGCATCGATAGAGCAAATAATAGGCGAGTCTGAAAAAGCAAAAGTGCATTACGAAGAGGCACTCAAAATAAGCAAAGAAATCGGAGACATCAGGCAAGAAGCAATAATGAACGGTAATCTTGGAACTGTTTATCAATCTCTTGGTGATTTTACTATGGCCAAGAAGTATCTTGCAAAGTCACTAGCAATAATAAAACGAATTGGAAGCAAAGATGTAGAGGGCACTGTTTATGGTAACCTCGGATTATTGCATAGTTCGTTGGGTGAATATGCTAAAGCGAGAGAACTTTACCAGAAGGCACTTGCAATCTCAAGAGATACTGGCGACAAACAGGGGGAAATGACAATGAACAATAACCTAGGAATATTGCACTTATCGCAGAATAAATTTGAGAAAGCATCAGAATGTTTAAAAAGAGCACTTTCGATCTGTACACAAACGGGAGACTTGCGAGTGAAAAGTATTAGTTATTGCAACCTAGCAATGGTATGTTTACGGAATCGAGACATGCCCAAAACGTTATCGTATCTCTCAGAGAGCATAAAGACACTTGAAAAGATACGCGTATCAATTGGAGAAAGCGAATATTACAAGATAGGCTTTTCTGACCAACATGTTCATTCTTATCGATTAATGGCTGCTGTCTTATTGAAACTGGGAGATATTAACCGGGCTTTGTCAATATCAGAGCTTGGACGTGCCAGATCACTGGCAGAGTTAATGGCAAGTCAATATTCCAGTCAAAATTTGCCTGGTTTTGACCCCGATCGATGGATTGACTTCGAGAGTGTCATCCAAACGAAGACCTGCATCAGTCTATCATTTTGTTTTTGGCATGACCTTCTTTTCTGTTGGATTTTAAAGGCTAACAGAAAAGTAATGTTCAAAGAAGTTGAAACAAAAGTTTTCTCGACAGACATCCCAACTCAAGGCTTGTCCATTCTAGACTGGCTGGAGAAATTGAAGTTTCAGCTTCTTTTACAAGGAGAACGGTGTGAAGATCGTTCGTTATTTCTATGGGATGAGGCAAGATCCCCATCACCTGTTGAAGAAAGTCCCGCCGTTGGCCAAGTCACAGAGCATGAGAAAGAAGGACAAAAAGAACCATCGGCCCTTAAAGCTTTGTATAAGATCATCATAGCTCCTGTGGCTGATCTTCTGGAAGGCTCTGAGATCATCGTCGTTCCGGATCGTTCTTTATACAGAGTACCATTTGCAGCGTTGATAGACGAAAGTGGTGAATATCTGTCAGAAAAGTTCAGGATTCGTTTCATTCCTTCTTTGGCAACTCTCAAGCTGATCCAAGACAGTCCAGCAGAATATCACAGTCAGACGGGTGTACTGATCGTTGGAGATCCGGAGGTAGGCCTAGCAGAATTATGTCCACTTCCCTGTGCCAGGGAGGAAGTAGAGATGATTGGACGGTTGCTGCATGTTCATCCTCTAACTGGAAAACAGGCCACCAAGCAAACGGTGCTTCAGAAGATACACTCGGTGGGTCTAATTCACATCGCTGCACACGGTAATGCAGACCGAGGAGATATCGCTTTAGCGCCTGCTCAGCATATAAAGGACATACCGAAGAAGAAAGACTTTATTCTGACAATGTCCGACATCTCAAAAGTTCCGTTGCGAGCCAAGCTGGTAGTGCTCAGCTGTTGTCACAGTGGACACGGACAAATCAAGTCTGAAGGAGTTGTTGGAATCGCTCGAGCGTTCTTAGGATCCGGTGCACGCTCAGTGTTGGTGTCTCTGTGGGCTGTTGAAGACAATGCAACAATGCAGTTCATGAAGCAATTCTATGAACACTTGGTTCGTGGGGAAAGTGCCAGCCAATCTCTTCATGAGACCATGAAATGGATGAGAGGGAATCCAAAATACTGTGAAGTGAGACAGTGGGCACCATTCATGCTGATTGGAGATGATGTGTCATTTAATTTCCCAAAGTGAATGTAAGTGCATTAGCTGAGTTGTCGTGTGTTTGCGACGTCCATGACGTTATTTTAAGATATAGCCGGAAAATATATGAAGTGTAAACAATTATGCTGCCCATACATGGAATTGATAGTGTACACCTATTTCAATTAACGTCGTGGGATAAAAATCGGATAAAAGCGTAAAGCCTACAAGACAAGACCAAATGATAGTCTTGGTATTCATTAGAATTTGCATATATATCGCTGGAAAAGAAATCTTAGGCTCTGTTTATATGTCGAATTTAATTCAGACGAATTTAATTCACATTAAATTGGTCGATTAGTCGACATAAATTGCCGTCTGATTTAGACGTCGAATTTAATACAACCGAATTTAATTCCTTACCCGTAAACAACATGGCGAGGTTTACGAAGTGATTGTACTGTTATTGCTTGAGCAAATTTTCAGGATAATAAAACGGAGAAGGCAGATACGACGTCGTATTTTGACACTGGTGGTAATGAAAAAAAGGTTTCTTCAGTGTGCTAGCTTATTTACTGGTTTGTCTGCTACTGCATTCAGCCGGAAGATGAGCATGCTCAGCGTTACAGGAGTTGTCGTCGCAGTCTCAGAAATGCAGGATGGTGGGGAATTAGATGAAGGAAAGTTCAAGAAAACGTTTCGGGTGATGTCCCAAACATTCCGATCGAACACTTGCCTATCACAATCAAAAAATATTGTAGGAAGAGAGCAAAGTTTCCTCCACAACGACATACTGTATAAAAATTGAAACGATCGCGAGACGACGAAAAATCGCGCGAAAACTGAGCAAATAAAGAAGCATGTGCGCATGCGACATGAAACGACGGTGGCCACTTACAGGCTCATCAGTGCGAACCGACTGCACAACCAATCAGAGCACGCGTTATATGATCAAAATTCACTTAAGTAATTTATGATACATTAGGATAATGCATGTATTTAATTCGTTGCGTCCGTCAGGTGCGACGTCTAAACTGAACACGCTCTATCGATATTTTATCCGTCCTACCTGAACACGGATAAAACGTGTTGGACGAATTTATTCACGCTAACAGGTCCTTGAATTAAATTCGACGATTGTGCGACGTATAAACAGGGCCTTGCACGTTTTTATTTCGCACGTGATGTATTTGGTTTTCACTAGCTGATTCGGCTAAAAATTAGTTTGGCTAAAAGTAGCTTACTTCTACAGGTTTAAAACAAAAAGGAAACATTATAAATAAATGTTTTACATTTTACCTCTCATTAGTATTCGTTGCGTGCAGCAGTTTTCTACTTTTATCTATGCTATCTTTCGGTCTTGTCTTGCCTGCTTTTAAAAACATTTCTATCCGACAACGTTAAATAGGTGTATCTAATATGCTTTCCATGTACGTTCATAGCACTATAAAAAGACCAATTGGAGTATGCGAGTTGACAGAATTTCCTAGCCATAGTAAAAATAAATTACTATGCCATCATCATTTGTCAGGTGCCATTTGGCTAAAAGTATCGAAGCCCAGCGTCAGCATTGGGAATATGTGAACAGAATAACAATTATCATGAAAACATGTTTCGCCGAAAGGAAATATCACCCTGTTTAAACCTATTTTAAGTTATAACGCTAAGCTTGTTACTGAGCGGTGTTTTTGTTTCCTTTTTTTCATTCAGCGTGAAATACGTACTTGGACGAGGATAACGGGGATAAAGCAAATCTCGCAAGACGGACTGGAATTCATCCTCTTATATGAAGAAAGTGATTAGTTTGTAATGAAACTGTGGTGCTGCGTCGGCGGGCAAGTGAAACACTATGTTGATTATCAACTCAGAGTTGATAAAGGTAAATTAACCGCCGTAGCGAATTTCTAAAAGCTGACGTTTCGAGCGTTAGCCCTTATATGAAGGACTTCAAAGAGAACTAAAAGTTAAAGTGTCGTATATACATAGCACATCCGTTTTATTTTGATACTGACTTAGGAAGTTTAAAGGCTTCGTTGTAGTTTCCAAGAGTCTTAGGGCGTCCACACCGATATATTAAAGTAAAAAACAGCTGGTAAGCTAGCTAGATCCTCTACAGAAATATAGACCCCGTCCACACTAGTATCGGGAGGCGCGGTCGCCTAATGGTTAGCGCATTGGACTCGGCCGTATCAAGGGGTCCGAGTTCGAGAGCTGGCGGGGTGAATCGACCTTTTCCCAAAATGGCCGCCACAAATTCAAAATGATTACAATTAAACTGAGCGGAAAATCAATACCAGCACCCGAAATACCACCTCTTGTTTGGTAATCGCACGAAGTTAACTTCCGTTTTTTCGACTCAGGTAGAACCTCACGAAACATCGTACGATTACCAAACAAGAGGTGGTATTTCAGGTGCTGGTATTGATTTTCCGCTCAGTTTAATTTTAATCATTTTGAATTTGCGGCGTCCATTGTATAGGCGCATTCTTTTGGGACTATTCAGGCTATTCTCATTCCGGTTTAGGAATAACAGAATACACGGAATCTCAATTCGCTAAAGAACGCATATACACTGTACTAGTGGCGGAAGTCCCACGCGCGAGTTGCGATTGTTGTAAAGTTTTTAACAAAGTGCAAAAGAACGCATATTCTGCCTTTTCCGAGTAAACCGTATTCCGTTCATTCCGGAATAGTGTTCCGTTCATTCCGAAAACGGAATAGGTCCCAAAAGAAAACGAAGACCGTATATTCCGAGTATCAGTATTCCGGAATAGTCCCAAAAGAATGCGCCCTGTGTTTACTCTCACCGAGTCTTCTTCCACCCAGGAGTGTGGGCCAGTTTGGCACCTTACACTAATACGTGTACAAATGTCCCGTCAGCGGCACCTTGACTTATTTTTCGACTCTGCAAGGTAGTTTAGTTTATCAGTTATAATTATAATAGAGAGGTCGATCTAAGTGTTAATGTATGTACATTTCCACGTTAAGCTCGGGGCAAACGAGAACGACAGTTGACAAGAGTTCAAACTCTCGCTCTCATTTGACCTAAACTCTCTGGCGGCTCTCATCAGGAGCACCCAACGGATCGTTTCGGTGGAATATTTGTTTGGAAGGCCTATAATCGCCTCAGATATTCGGTTTGGGAAATGTCATCTCGAACTTTCTTAATATGGGAAAATTCATGCCTTTTGTTTTCGGAGAGATAAAAATGTCGTTTTGGGTACAAAAATAGGTCAGCTAGGATTTTCGGAAAGGCAAATTCAGCTCATAAATTCGGGTAATAAGATTTCAATCCCTAAAAGTTTCTGAAGTTTGAAAGTTCAGCTAACGTATCCGAACAGATACATTTTTCTTAGCGTTTAAAAATAAGCCATTAAACTACCCAAAAAGCACAATTAACACGTAAAAACGACGTTCCGACACCTACAGGAAAATGTTGTCGTTGGGTGCCCCTGTCTTATGCGTTCTCATCGAATTTGAACCTGCTCAATTTGTTCTTGAAAGTCGTCGAGAGTTTTCTTTTTCTTGTCTCCCCGGGGTAACCATTTACATGTCACAAATACATCTTAGGCTTCAATGCTGAGTAATTCATCTCCAATCCAAGGCGATTATCATCACAGAGTGCTTTTTATCAGTTGCTCTATCCGCAAACTCTTTATTAGACTTGCCTGGTTAGGAATTTTCGCGCGCAAGTTAATTACAACTAATGTGCAGCACGATTCTCTGTAGAGCTATGTCATCGGTATGGAATTTTTGTAGGGTAGAATCTCGAGAAGTTCGAGGAAAACTGTGTTCCATTTAACAGGATATACGGTAGCTGAACAACTGAGGCAAATAATTAATTTACCAGTGGTTACTTTAGTAATTAGGACCTGTTTATATGGTGATATGTTTGGACATAAAGTATTAAAGCTCATGAAACTGCACTGTCTAAATGGATAGAAATCTGACTTATTGTATTGTTTAAGCCTATTTTCACTAAGCTCTTCCACCAAGTAACCTAATGCAAATAATGCAAATCTCGCAAAACATACTGCGATTCCTCCTCTTGTGAAGGACGTCAAAGAGAACTATAAGCTAAAGTGTCTTACAACACTCATTAATATAAGTCATAAAGAAAATACTAAAGAGAGTAATTTTTAATGAATATCTGTAAATGACGGAAATCGGATACAGATTTATTCCTGTTTTACATAAACTTTTCATTCCTTCGATTTACTCGCCTAAAATGATTTGTATAGCCAAGATAGTCGATAAACATGAACATTTAGATGCATTCGAGTCGTAAGCTCGATACAATATTCACGTCAGCTAGATCTGTTTCGGTTCGTTTTCAAAGACAAAATCACCCCTCAATAAGTCAGGCATTTCTACATTAAGACACCAAAGAGCGATGAAAAATCCTCAGTACTGTTTATAAGTTATTAAATATAATATAACACTCCGGAGAGCTTACGAGGCCTACTCGAGCGCAGAAACAGTACATACAATCTAAGAGGGAAAGATGTATTGAATCTACCAAAGCCTAATACTACCACGTATGGCCTTAAGTCGTGGCGTTACCAGGCTGCCAAGCTGTGGAACGCCCTCCCTCAAACTGCGAAAACGGCAACAAACTACACTGAAAGCATTCAGGAATGGACTTATACATGTAGATATAGACCTTCAAGATCAGTAGCAGAACATGTCCATTGCAAGATCATCTTAGGTTTTTAACAAAATATTTTAATTACACCACATTATCTTTGTCTTTTTAATCAATTTAACTGTGTATATATATTAATTTTTATACTTAATAATTTTTTAAATCGTGGCATTACCTGTAAATTAGCTTGTGTTTTTACCTATAGCTAAGTGTATTGTCCACGTTAAATAAAGTCTATCTATCTATCTATCTATCTATCTATCTATGGGATTTACCGTGCAATGGCTCGGCTTCAACTCACCATTGTAAATGCCGATATACAGATCTTCTGCTCATATTGTATCTATCACTTATACAAAGCACTTGAATGAACTTTATTATAGTGTCAATAAACACATAGCAGAATGAAATCTACTAATTGGGGACACTATTTTAGAACTAATTAAAAATTAATTAAGTAATACTTGTCTATTTACATTTTGTAAGACATTCTAGTTAAAAATTTACACATAATACTAATGTTACTAATATAAAAAGGAACCCTATAGTTTATGTTGAAATTTACAAGTAATACTATTTAAGACTAGTTAGACATTTTCCGAGACGAAGTCGAGGGAAACATCGAGACTCGAGGGAAAACAAAACTAGGTTTCCCGAGGGATTAGTCATTGAGTGTTTTGTTATATAGCAACAAGCAAGACTGAGAAGACAATTTGAGTTCATGAGCAAAAACACGCCAAAGGTTTTTAATAAATACACACCGAAGCGAACAAATAAATCTGATTCAAGTAACTGAAGCTAAAAAATGCTCTAATGATTTACCGGCGGCTTGGTATTTGGAATCTTTCTCGGCAACCATACGGCTAATTTCGTCAGCTGAGAGGTTTGAAAAAACGCTTCTTTACCGGCGGCCCCATTTTTAAAACATCCATACACAGTACAAGCGGATTTTTCCCGCGCTTTCCCAACCAGTGATGCGGGTCGCCAAAAACATCACGCCACCTTTTGTCGTGATGTAACCACGACCGTCTGTCGAAAAGTTTAATAAAGTATGAGTTTTGTATTGTTGCCTGCGCGGGCAACACTTTTCGAATTGTTTCCCGCGCGGGCAACATTTGTTTTTAGCCTATACCACGTGACCAAAAACCAACCAATGAGAGCGCGCGTTAGTTTCAACGAAACTCCAGCTATATAAAAATTGTACTTTATTGGGTTACCTTTTGTAACATTGTAACATTGTTTGAGTTATCCCGGTACCTTTCAGGGTATTTACCCGAAAAAAGAGAAAGAAAGAAAAAACAGGAACTCCTTTACGTCCTTTATATTCTTCTCTGGCAGAGAAGAAGGTAGAAGGTATTCGAAGCAATCAACTTTATCACGCTACTCCAGTAAAATAATAATAAAATAACAGTAATTCGATTAAGCGTTTGAATGTCTGCTAAGCAGAATGATCCTTAGTTGCGCTTTCCGCAGTCCGATTCCCGATTTTAGGAAACTTACATGAAGTAAATATTGAGAACAATTGTCACGAAAACAGTTTCGTCTTCCGCTTTCGTTTTGGTTGGACAACACGGCGGTAAGTAGAGCTTTTATTTTATGTTGTATTGTATAAGGCATTACTAATACAACTTGGATATTAAGTAAGATCAATCTTGCTTCGATAAATTCACATTCAACGCTAACACGACTGATTCAGCTGATTGGTGATCTTTTAGAATTGAAAAGAAGACCATTTTGAATACTGAGGAAAATTTATATGGCGAGAACTGTTTCGATGTCAATAAATTTTCGTCAAGTTTTCCATACATTCAGTTGCACGCTTCGCAGCAAATCTACAGCCCTCGTGCCTGGTATTTCAGTCTACAGATTGTATATAGAACACAATTGTGATGTACATGTTATATTTGTAATTCCACTTCAAGGGACCGGAGTCTGGGCATGCTTTAAGCTTCGTTTCGGTTCATTACCTGCATAATCAGTGCTGTTATACGTTCAGCTGTTGTCTTCCATGCGATGTGCTCGTTGGCGTATTTCATAGTTCGCCTTCTTCTCATTATTGTTGTCAGTTATTACGAAAACGTAGCAACAATTTTTCGAATTCATCAAATAATAGATGATTTCCGGATTCAGGGCGTTTGGTTCGGATTCTTTACTTGTAAATAAGGCAAAATATACCGCAATTGTACAATGGGATTCGGACATTTCACTGATTTGATGACTTCACAAGGTTCCATCAAAATTGAGAAGTTTTCTTTTCATCACAATAGCTGTTATTACAGTTGAGCCCGCAGTCAGGCTTCTCAGTCAAGATCATGTTTCGAGAAATCGAAATTTATGATCTATGTCAGCGTCTTGTCGTAACTTTCATACGACAGGAATCAAAATCCCCCGAAAACGATGCATGAAATAGCCCAAATGCACAACGTGAGTCACGTTCCACTCACCAGGCGTAACTAATCGATGACATCAATGAATAATCGATGGGTAATCAGTTGATTAGTCATTGATTATTGGCGATGATCAATGAGTATAATCGATGACTAATCGATAGGCGACAAAATTTTCAGGCATCGATTAGTCATTGGTTGCATTGATTAGTCATTGATGTCATTGAAATCATTGATTACTCATCGATATAATGGCTCCGTCAATTCCAAGCCCGCTCATCCCCCCCCCCCCCCCCCCCCCCTGGGCATTTGTCGGGCATTTGTCATTTTTTTGTCAGAAGGTTGAAAATGCCCCACGGTGGGGTCAGCTTACATGCACAAAATCCCCACGGTGGGGCTTCAGGAGCAGTGCAAATGCTCGACCCACGGGACAAGTTCAAAAACTTTTTTGAGAGGATCGAGGAATTTAAAAATCTAAATTCCAAGCAGACAAATACATCTATAGCTCTTTATTTATACCTGTAATCATGATTTTTGGAACATGGTGTTGAAGTCGAAGCTTCGTTCCGACACCGCCATCTTTGGTTCGCAAAGCAACGGTGCAAATGTTTGCACATGTGGGGTGGGGGTGGGGCTACGGTACACTTGAAAAGTGCGGGACTCAAACGAGGTTTAATATCAACTCAGTTTTTTCTATTTTTCTATCGGGGGCAATCAGGAAATTGTAAATAAACAACAAAACGTGTACGTCTTTAAAATACGAAAGATCGCATTGCCTTTGACAATGCCCCACCCCCGGGCTGCCCGGTTATAGCAAATGCCCCACCCTAGGGATGGAAAAGTTGTAAAATGCCGACAAATGCCCGGGGGGGGGGGGGGATGGTCGGGCTTGGAATTGACGGAGCCATAATCTCATGGCTACAAACCATGCTTTAAATCGAATATAAACAAATAAAAAAACAACTTCTTCACGGTACATCTGCAGCTGGTGAGAATCAGTCGCCTCTTCTGTATGCCGCTGCCGTTTGTTATTGAACCAAACCTTGACGGTTCTCCCGTCAAGGTTTTGCGAGGGGTACTTGGTCTCCTTATACAACGTCTCAAGGACCATTCTCTGCAGGTCCGAGAATTTCGTCCGGCCACTTGAAGAGGAAACATTTTTTGTTGGGGATGTGCGGCTTGCATCTTGTTTCCCGCCCTCGCTGGTTGGCGAAGGCGTTTCAGCGAAGAGATCCTTGGTCCTCATCCATACGCGTCTGACAACGTAAGCGACCGAAGTCCGATGAATGCATGAAGCAAATATATGAGTATCATTGTCACGAAGCAATTCGTCTTTGTATGTTTTCGCTGAGGCGGACACAGTGCGGACAGGTACAGTTTTAGCCGTCCGTTTATTGTGTAGTATGTCAGTCGAAAAATCATCAACGAGTAGTGAATGGTGCGTTTGAACTCTCACTGGACTTCATATTGACGAAAAGATCAAGATATATTCAAGACTGTTATACTCCAGAAATAAGCTGTAAACAACTCACTCAAACCAAGAAGCCACAACATTTTGGGCTAAATGAGTTTACAGAACAGAAACCAATAAAAAACCGACCGCCACTGTACAATAAATAACCACCTGGCAGTGGAGGCATGGATAAGAGCGATAACACCGTACGTACTTAGACACAATTGAAATTCAACCTTCGACTTCGAATATCGTTCACTGTCGCTTTGCGCTTTTCCAGTGAGAGTCTGGGAAGCGTACAGAGCGCCGGTGACTGATGAATATCGGCTGCAGTTGCAAGGACTACGCAGGGGTATTACAGGCTATACATTCTATGAGTCTTGAGATATATAGAGATACACCCCATTTGGAAACATGCTTACACTTAGAAATGGCCCCATGCTGGCTCTCTGCTCTCGACAGCAGAATAAAATGTAAGCTAAAGCAGAACTAGTTCATTTTGATTGTCTATCATCTCTTTTTGTTATAATTTTCCTGGGAAAATCTCTGTTTTATTATCAAATTCATTACAATTCAAGAAGGAAAACTACGGAAATTGAACACGTTTGTTTTCATATTTTGTTTTCTTCTCGACAGATCTAACAATTAACGCAAATCTTTATCTCAGACCGTCATAAGTTAAAATCCAAGCACCCCTCAGGAGTTCGATGCACGGATAATTTTCAAGTTGTTTATCTGTCTAATTTTGACACAACGTACCTACAAATGAAGGGTGTGCTCCCTTTGCATACTATAATCCTCGTCAAAAGTCCTTGGGACACCAGAAAGTCAGTTGATTTTAACCATTTTGGTCTGAAATAGGGTATATTTTGTGCACTCTGGCCTGGAATTTGGTTTGGCTTTTAGACGAAACTGTTTTTTTTCCATTAACATCGGGGAATTTGAATCCCTTTCCAATGTTTGCGCAAATGGAACCCATTCCTGGGTAGCTGACGTCATGTATACGACACAGGTACTAATTTTATAGGTCTGAAATAGGGTATCGACCAAAAATTTCAGGGAGTACCCCCCCCCCCCCCCCCCCCTCCGGAGATTATGTTAAGATTCACTTGCGTATTGGTTAACATTTACGTGTCTATTTATTTGTGTAACATTTACTTGTGTATTTTAGGTTAGGTTGTCAGATTTTCAGTTGCAACTATTGCATCATGGACAACGTAAAAGAGATTCTTCAAGCCCTCTTTATTGGCATTGCAGTGGCATCGGTTTTGCTTCAAACATATCGATACAGTAAGGCCATTGAGTTGTTCAGCGAGTGTCTGGTTCTTCTGAAGAAGCATTCTACAAAGTTGAAAAAGGAGAAACTGAACGAACTTTACGCGCTTGTCTATCGCAGGTTATTTAGTCTTTACTGCCTTGTTGGTGACTACAAGAATGCCATCCAGAGCGGAGAGAAAGCATTGCCTTTATATCACCAAATTGGCGACAGTGAAAGCGCAACAGGATTGCTCGACAAAATCGGCGATGTGTATCAGTTAACTGGCGAACAGATGAAAGCCAAAGAAAGCTACGAGAAAGCATTCAAACTCTACTGTAATGAGATAGTCAAGGTATCTGAAATGCCATTTGTTAAGCAAAGAGAACATTTTGAAAGAATGCTATCGGTGGAAACCAAAATTGGCGACAAGGGAATTGTAGCAGGACTTCTTTACAAGTTAGGTGATTTATCGTTGTCCCTTTTCGAATACCCTCAAGCTAAGGACTATTTTCAAAGAGAACTTGCAATCCGGAAAGAAACTGGTAATAGAAAGAATGAAGGAAGAACACTTGACTCCCTTGGAAAAGTGTATAGGAAAATGGAAGAATATGAACAGGCAAAACAACATTATGAAGAGGCGATGGTGATTTTGGAGGAAGCTGGTGAGATAAAAGAGCTTGGAGCGACTTATGGTGAGCTTGGGAAAGTATGTAACATTCTCGGTGAATTTCCCAAAGCAAAAGCATTGCAAAAGAAGGCTCTCGAAATTAGTAAGAAAATCGGGGACAAAGAAGGAGAAAACACAGATTACCGACACCTCGCTGGTGTCCACATCTCTCTGGGTGAATGCGATGAGGCGAAAGAATGTTACCACAAGGCACTTGCTATTAGTAAGGAAGTTGGTGATAGAAAAGGAGAGGCCTTGGCATACAGTGATCAAGGGGTTTTTTATCAAAGTCTGAACGATTATAAAAAGGCAGAGAACTATTGCAAGAAAGCACGTAAAATCTACAAAGAAATTGGTGATATACTAAAAGAAGGATCCGAAAATAGCCAACTTGGACAACTCTATATGTTCCTTGGTAGATATGACGAGGCAAGAAAATATAATGAAAGAGCGCTTGCTATTAAAAAACAAATCGGTGATAGAAGAGGAGAAGGTTTAGAATACTGTAACCTTGGCACTGTTTATCAATCTCTCGGAGACTATGGTAAAGCAAAAGAATACCATGAACAAGCTCTTGCTATCAGCAAAGAAACAGATCACTTTAGAGGACAAGGAGTAGACCATGGTAATCTCGGAACTGTCTACCAATTTCTTGGTGATTATGACACGGCATATGAGCACCACAAAAAGGCACTGGAGATTAAGATTCGGACTGGTCACAAAGAAGGATTACCTGCAGATTACAATCACCTTGGAAATGTTTGTCAGCATCGCGGGGAATATGTGATGGCCAAGAAGTATTGGCAAAAGGCCCTTACAAGCGCAAACGAAATTGGTGACAGAAGATCTGAGGCAAAAGTCCTTACCAATTTGGCATCGTTAGAGCAAATAATAGGCGAGTCTAAAAAAGCAAAAGTGCATTACGAAGAGGCACTCAAAATCAGCAAAGAAATCGGAGACATCAGGCAAGAAGCAGAAATGAACTGTAATCTTGGAACTGTTTATCAATCTCTTGGTGATTTTACTATGGCCAAGAAGTATCTTGCAAAGTCACTAGCAATAATAAAACTAATTGGAAGCAAAGATGTAGAGGGCACTGTTTATGGTAACCTCGGATGTGTGCATAGTTCGTTGGGTGAATATGCTAAAGCGAGAGAATTTTACCAGAAGGCACTTGCAATCTCAAGAGAAACTGGCGACAAAAAGGGGGAAATGACAATGAACAATAACCTAGGAATCTTGTACTTATCGCAGAATAAATTTGAGAAAGCATCAGAATGTTTCAAAAGGGCACTTTCGATCTGTACACAAACGGGAGACTTGCGAGGGAAAAGTATGAGTTATTGCAACCTAGCAATGGTATGTTTACGGAATCGAGACATGCCCAAAACGTTATCGTATCTCTCAGAGAGCATAAAGGCACTTGAAAAGATACGGGTATCAATTGGAGAAAGCGAATATTACAAGATAGGCTTTGCAGATCAACATGTTCATCCTTATCGATTAATGGCTGCTGTCTTATTGAAACTGGGAGATATTAAGCGGGCTTTGTCAATATCAGAGCTTGGACGTGCCAGATCACTGGCAGAGTTAATGGCAAGTCAATATTCCACTCAACATTTGCCTGGTCTTGACCCCGATCGATGGATTGACTTCGAGAATATCGTCCAAAAGAAATCCTGCACATGTCTATCATTTTGCTTTTTTGAGGAACACCTTTTTCTTGGATTTTAAAGGCCAACAGGAAAGTAATGTTCAGAGAAGTTGAAACAAAAGGTTCCTCGACAGACATCCTAACTCAAGGCTTGTCCATTCTAGACTGGCTGGAGAAATTGAAGTTTCAGTTCCTTTTACAAGGAGAACGGTGCGAAGATCGTTCGTTATTTCTATGGGATGAGGCAAGATCCCCATCGCATGTTCAAGAAAGTCCCGCCGTTGGCCAAGTAACAGAGCAGGAGAAAGAAGGACAAAAGGAACCATCGGCCCTTAAAGCTTTGTATAAGATCATCATAGCTCCTGTGGCTGATCTTCTGGAAGGCTCTGAGATCATCGTCGTTCCGGATCGTTCTTTATACAGAGTACCATTTGCAGCGTTGATGGACGAAACTGGTGAACATCTGTCAGAAAAGTTTAGGATTCGTTTCATTCCTTCTTTGGCAACTCTCAAGCTGATCCAAGACAGTCCAGCAGACTATCACAGTCAGACGGGTGTACTGATCGTTGGAGATCCGGAAGTAGGCCTAACAGAATTTTGTCCACTTCCCTGTGCCAGGGAGGAAGTAGAGATGATTGGACGGTTGCTGCATGTTCATCCTCTAACTGGGAAACAAGCCACCAAGCAAACGGTGCTTCAGAAGATACACTCGGTGAGTCTTATTCACATCGCTGCACACGGTAATGCCGACCGAGGAGATATCGCTTTAGCACCTGCTCAGCACATAAAGGGCATACCAAAGAAGGAAGACTTTATGCTGACAATGTCCGACATCTCAAAAGTTCAGATGCGAGCCAAGCTGGTGGTGCTCAGCTGTTGTCACAGTGGACGCGGACAAATCAAATCTGAAGGAGTTGTTGGAATCGCTCGAGCGCTCTTAGGATCCGGTGCACGCTCAGTGTTGGTGTCTCTGTGGGCTGTGGAAGACAATGCAACAATGCAGTTCATGAAGCAATTCTATCAACACTTGGTTCGTGGGGAAAGTGCCAGTAAATCTCTGCATGAAACCATGAAATGGATGAGAGGGAATCCACAGTACTGTGAAGTGAGGCAGTGGGCACCATTCATGCTGATTGGGGATGATGTGTCATTTAATTTCCCAAAGTGAATGTAAGTGCATAAGCTAAGTTGTCTTTTTTTTTTTACGTACATGACGACGTTATTTTAAAATATAGAAAATATTGGAGGTGTATATGCTGCCGATACATGAAATTGATAGTATATCTGATATGCCATGTACGTTCATAGCACTATAAAAAAGACCGATCGATTAGTTGAACTGAATTATTGAATTGGAGTATGCGAGTTGAGAGAATTTCCTAGCCATAGTAAAAATAAATTACTAGTACTTATTATATGCCATCCTCATTAAATGCTGTTACTGTCTAGCTTATTTGTCAGGTTCGGGGGTGGAATTGGAATAATTGGATCTCACTTATTCATAGTATTCCTTTTATTTTTTACTGAGTTATTTATTATTCATTTTTTTAAATTGTGCTCGATATTCATTATTCCGCATTCGGGTTTGTTTGGCAAATTCTAAGTTGCAATGCTAGTGAAACTTACATAAAAACCGTGAACGTTGTATTAAAGCTAATTAACTGTCATTTAATTGGGTTTTGCCAGTCTCGCACAATGACTCAAAAAGAGACTTACTCGGCAAATATCTCAAAGCTAATAGTATTTCTTTCTCAATTGAAATATTATTTAGGGTCCGGTCATTATCCACGAATCGAAGTGCAGAAAATTGCGACCCTCCCCTTTGAAAGGACACATAAAAATGAAACACAGTGCCTTAGGGGTGTTCTTGGTGTTGCGGAAACCGTTGTTTGTGATTCAATGTATTTTTGTGGAGTATTTGTTTCTCGTCTTGTTTGTTCTGTTTTCACTATTGATGATCGCAACACCACGAAATAGCTCTCCTTAGCGCAAGCAATATAGGCTGGAAACATGAATCTCTATGCGATTCTCAGACGCGTTTATATTTATTATTCTTTTAGGGAAACCGTATAATTCTTTATTTCGAATGTTCAAATCCTAAATATTCCTTATTCATTTTCTTTTTTAAGCCGTTATTCATTATTCCGCTTCCACCCCCGATCAGGTGCCTTTTTGCTAAAAGTATCAGATTTCGAACTGGCCCCGCGGGAGTATCTAATAATTATCATGAAAAAAATATTTCACAGAAAGGAAATATCACCCCGACGCAAAGCTTGTTACTGAGACGTGTTTGTGTTTCATTTTTTCATCCAGCGTGAAATACGTACTTGGACGAGGTTAAAGCAAATCTCCCAAGACGGACTGGGACTCATCCTCTTATGACGGACTTCAAAGGCCTTCAAAGAAAACTAAAGTAATTTTTAATGAATATCTGTAAATCGGATACAGATTTATTCCCGATTTACATAAATTTGTCCTTCGATTTACTCGCCTAAAATGATTTGTATAGCCAAAATAGTCGATAAACATGAACATTTAGATGCATTCGAGTCGTAAGCTCGATACAATATTCCGGCGTCAGATCTGTTTCGGCTTCAGCTCACCATTGTAGATTCCCGGATACAGATCTGCTGCTCATATTGTATCTATCACTTATACATAGCACATCCGTTTTATTTTGATACTGACGTAGGAAGTTTGAAGACTTTGCTGTAGTTAATAAGAATCTTAGAGCATCTACACTGATAGGTGTCAAAGACAACTGGTTAGATTCTCTATAGAAATATAGAGCCCGTCCACACTAGTGTCGGGAGGCGTGGTAGCCTAATGGTTAGCTGGTCCGTGTGCTGCCGGGATTATTAGAATAGAGAATAGAAAACGTTATTACCGTGTCAATGCCTTATAGCCTGGGAAAATCCCATACTAATTTGGGGACACAAAAAAATAAATAGATACTAACAAATTGAAAAAATTTAAAACTGTGTAAAATATATAATAATAGTATAAAAATCTAATACTAATCATACTAATCTAACAATCTACTAGTAGCTGATCTAATAATTTGATAATTGAATAATAATCGCTAAAAAGTTGATATATATAAAAGTGATAAGATTATATGCTTATGATGAGCAGAGGGAACAACCCTTACAGCCATCATCCACCAGTGAACTTATATCACATTTACGAATCTTGTTTTTAAAAATATTTAAGTTTTTGCAGATCTAACATCTGGAGATAATTTTGCCCATAACTTAGGTCCAAGATAACACAAAGAATGCTTACCGTATGTTACTGTATTTTATTATATAGACACGAGTGTTTTACTGGAAAATAGACCACTCGTAAAATTCATACGAAACTACATCCGGGACCCGAGTGGCGTATTTTCCATATCCTCACTAGTGAGGATATCGATGACGCAATTTCCCGCTTTTGCATGGCTTTTTGTGCAAAGCTGCCAAACGCCGGTTGAAAAATGGCGAGCGATAGATTCGTGAATTCACTTGAAGCTGACACGGAAATCGTTCACTGAGGAGTAGGAAAATGCTAAAACGAAGAAGAAAACTTTATATGACTTAAAATTATTCAAGGAGTTCCTTGAAAGTGAAGACGAAAGGAGAGAAATTCAAGAAAGTCCAGCCATCGAGTTGCAAGAGTTCGCGGATAAAGTTTGTGCTTTTGTGGTTTGTCTATATAATAAAAAGAAAATTACACGGTGGCTTGAAGATATGAATTTTATTTTCTCGTGGTAAAAAACAATATTTTACTCATTCGCTGCGCTCATTCGTAAAATATCGTTTTTACCACTCGAAAATAAAATTCATATCTTCGCGCCGCCGTGTAATATCCTCTATATAACTAGGAATGGAAAAATCTGATTGTCTTAAAAGTAGTAAGAATTATGATTATTAAAAATGTTACAGATATAAGTTGGACATAGTTTATGCTTCACTTTGTACATAAAGATGCAAATATCCTGCAAGCGCCTATTCATCAGCGTTGACAAATCAGCCCTCTTAAGTAATTGTGAATAACTTGCATGCTTGTCTCTGTACACCGCCTTTAGTCCTCTTTCCTGCAGTCTTTCTAGTTTTCGCGCATCACTAGATCTACAAAAATGCCAGTTATTCTGTTGTGTTCATCAATGTGAAGATCTCGTGATTTCGAGGGAAACTAGGTTTGAATTATCAGAATATAGCTGAACAGCTTAGGGAAATAATTTAGAGGGATTTATTTACCCCGTGAAACAGCAGCTACAGATAGTGATAAATACAGTAAAAACCCGCATATAAGAACCTAGTGGATTAAGAATCTACAGCCTCTAATTTGGCATTTAAATACCCATAAATATAAGAACCCGTTTAGCCTGGCAAAGAAAAACTGGTTCTTATATGAAAGAATTAACTGAATTATGATAGATTTGTGATGATTCAATTGTTATGTTGGGTTTGAAAGTTAAAATAATTTTGCAGGATCAGTGTTGTTAAAGCATGTACATGTAGTCCCTGATAAGCATAATTTTGATTAATGATATTGCAGTTAAAGGGCCACACCCATGCGTGTAGTTGATTTTTTGGTCGACAACAATTAAATCTTCCTTTAAGAATTAAGAACCTATTTAAGAACCCAATTAGCCTGAATTGTCAATAACTACCCCAAAATATAAGAACCTGTTTAGCCTGACTTCGAAAAGTCTAGGTTCTTATATGCGGGTTTTTAATGTAATCAATACTAAACAAAAGAAAACAATGGAATTAGTATCTAATAGTACAAATGTGTAGTAACTATTTCACAGGTTATGTCAAATAACTCTACCAGTGACGTTACTCAGTTAGTAATTAATTAAGCCCCGATCAAACGGTCTCAACTGTTGTCCCAAAATTCTCTCAAAATTTGTTGAGATCCGATGTTGAGGGCCGTTTGACACTCCCTCTCAACAATGTTGAGATGTGTTGAGACATGTTGAGGGGAAGAGAGTTCTGGGAACGAAGTTGCATCTGTTCATGCGGTGTCAGAAAAACAAAACAAAACCTGTATAGTTTTCATGCAGGAACATTTCGACAAATTAAAATTGAAAATTATTTCGCACACGTACTGAGATATGCATCATGGAGTAGAAACAGTTTACGCTATCTAACTAGCTTTCCTCCTCTGAGTCTGAATCAGAGAAGAATTCGATTTCCTCTACATCGGGTCCGTGATTCACCCGTGTCTTTTAATTCGGAAACTGAATAGCTCGCTCCCTGAAAGTAACGATCCCGAAAGTAGGCGAGCCCCAAAGCCCCCGGGCTTCTAATTCCGATAGTAACGAGGGTCGTTACTTTTGGATCTTTACGGTAATGTTCCACTGCTCAGAGGCAATAGTCCAGGATAAATCTTCGCGTCGTGGATTATCAGGGCAACCTAGTTTGCCATACAGGTACGCGTTCGACAGTTTTAAATAGAGGTTCTGGTATAAATGTGGCCTGGCCTGGCCATACTCACACCTAGTTGTCAATCAACCATCAAAGCGTAAAAGCTGACAAACAACCTGCGCTTTATGTACGATTTTTTCTAAGAATGTTCTGTTAAAACATTAGCAAGTTATATCTTTGTTGATGATATATTTTGGTTTCATGAGAGTTTGAAGCATGTTAATTTAGATTGCAAGACGCTTGACTCAACAACGTGCCACAACTGCAAGAGTTTAAATTTGCATTTCGCACCCGAAAGGTGTGAAATGTGGGAGGTGCCATCCCTTTTACAACGGAAATTCTTGTTTAAGGTTCCATTCCTCTTCCTCTCTATTTCACTAATAGCGGCCATTTGATCCCGGAGTCTTATTCGGGAGTACGAACGCGACCAGAAAAATGAAATAAAGAAACTGAATATTGAAGGCAGAAAATGAGAAATAATTTACCTTTTCAATCCCAAGCTTGAAGTTCAAGTCACACTCTCTTAAAAAAGAACTTCCGGTATAAAAGTGGTCTGTCCTGGCCATTCTCATGCCTAGTGAGTTGTCAATCAACCACCAAAGTGTAAACAGCTGACAAAACAACCTGCGCCTTTGGTACAACTGCTACTGATGAAATGCGTATTTAATAGTTTCAGTAAAGAATGTTCTGAAAGCATTCGCAATTGATATCTTAACTTATATTTGTTAATGTATAATAATGGTATATTTTGGTTTCGCAAGAGTTTGAAATATGTTTTACTGGACGCTTAACTCCACGACGTGCCACGTCTGTAAGATTACTACATTTGTATTTAAGTCGCACCTGAAAGGATGTGGGAGCTAGGTGCCATCCCTTTTGTATACAATCCTTTTATCAGGAACTCCTTAATCGAGCCAAGCTACCAACACTATATAATAGGCGCTTACAAGACATTGCCACACTGATGTATAAAGTCAAGCATCAAGACTTGAACCCAAAAATGTTTCTGACTTGTTCAATCGTAAAAACACGCAGTGCACGCTCAAGAACAACGATTTCGATCTACCTCGATTTGAAACTGTACGCTTTGGAAAGCACTCTGTAAGATACTTGGGCCCGATTTATTTTGTCAAAGCTTTCCAGTAATCTTAGGACTTTGATTAGTTTGAACTTATTCAAGTACAACAATTGTCAACAAAAGCCAACAAATCCCGCGCCATGCCCGCGTATGTCCCCGGGTTCACCCCCCCCCCCCCGGATGCCCGCTGATAAGTGCATTATCACGCTGCTCTAGTAAAATAATACTGAATAATTCGATTAAGCGTTTGACATGTCTGCTGAACAGAAAGATCCTTGGTTGCCGCTTTCCACAGTCCGCTTTCCACAGTCCGATTCCCGATTTTAGGAAACTTACATGAAGTAAATATTGAGAGCAATTGTCACGAAAACAATTTAGTCTTCCGCTTTCGTTTTGGAAAGACAACACGCTGAACACGGTAAGTAAAATTTTAGATTGAATGTTGTAAAGTATTGGTATAAGGCATTACTAAATACAACATGGATACTTTAGTAAGATCTGATCTTGGTTTGATAATGATTCACATTCAACGCTAACAAGGCTGATTGGCGATCTTTTGGAATTTAAAAGAAGACCAAGCATTTTGAATAGGAAAATTATGGCGAGAAGTGAGTGTTTCGATGTCAAGTAATTCTCGTCAAGTTTTCCATAAATTCGACTGCACGCTTCGCACTAGCAAATCTACAGCCCAATATAGAACACAAGGGGAGTATGGACATGCTTCACAAGCTACGTTTCGGTTCATTCATCTGCATTACGTCAGCTGTTGTATTGTTGTAAATCATAACGAAAATGTAGCAACAATTTTTCGGAATAATAGATGATTTCCGAATTCAGGGTTTTGGCTCGGATTCGTTACACGTATAAAGGCAAACTAACGCTGCAATTGTACAAAGGGATTCGGACATTTCCCTGATTAAATGACTTCACAAGGTTCCATCAAAATTGAGAAGTTTTCTTTCCATCACTGGCTTATCAATTATTTATGAAAAGAGTCTTGTCTTAGCTTTCATACGACAGGAATCAAAACCCCGAAAACGATGAAATAGCCCAAACGCACAACAGAAAACAGACAAAGTGAGTACATTTTATTTATGTTATGGATGTGAGGGCAAAATGTTACTTTGTTTTAAATAAATTATACGTTATTCAGGCGCGAATCCAGGACAAAAACTTGACCGGTTTACTACTCTCTCGGAGCGCCGTCGGAATTTATGGAAGTCCGGGAGGCATGTTCCCCCGTAAACGTTTTTAGATTTTCAATCTCTAAAATTATATTTCCCTCGATTTTGAGTCATTTGAAAAATTTGACCGATTTCCGTAAAACGGTGTTAGCCGGTCCGGATCCGCGCCTGTCACTTACTTCAGATAGTCATGGGTGTTAGGGGCCTGTTTACATGGAGGGAGGGTGACCCGGGTACCCGGGTCACCCTCCTAGCCGGGCTACCCTGGGAGGGCCAACGTTTTCATACATTTCTTTACAAAGCAAACTGAAGTGTTTACATGCAGAAAAGATAGCCCGCCTACCCGGGTCATCCTGTCTGCTTGCCAGGGTGACCCGGCTAGGCGGGCTATCTTTTCTGCATGTAAACGGTCAACCCGGGTCACCCTCCTAGGCGGGCTGTCTCTGTTGACTTGAAAACCCGCTAAAATGACGGAACAAGCGATAAAAACAGCAACTCGACGCTATAGCCTTTCTTCTTGCTGCCATGTTTGTTATGTAGTGCTTTTAAGCGTAAATAAATCGCGCCGTTGCAATAAAAATAGTCCGCCAAAATATGAGCCCGCCAAAACAAGAGCCCGCCAAAAAAAGATAGCTCGCCTATATGATAGCCCGCCCTAACAGCCCGCCCATGTAAAGGCGGGCTATGTTTTAGCCCGGCTAGGAGGGTGACCCGGGTACCCGGGTCACCCTCCCTCCATGTAAACAGGCCCTTAGTCAGTGTTATCCGAAATTTTTGGCGGGGGTGTGCCGCGACTACGGCCCGCATCTTGTTTCCCGCTCTCGCTGGTTTTGTTGGTTAGCCGGTGATCTAGCCTGCGAGAGCAGACGTCATTTTCGGCGGGAAACTCGAGCCGGAAATTACGTCTGCTCTCGCAGGCTACCGGTGAACGTGATCGCATCCGTCTGTCAAATGACCGAGGTCCGATTCCCGATTTTAGGAAACTTAAAATAAAGCAAATATTGAGTATAACAAAACAGGACGTCTAGCGACACGATGCTAGCGCTCTCAGCAGCTAAGAGTCACTTCACGAGTGCCAAGGTCTGATTCAGGAAAAACTGACCTTCCCCAGCCCTGCTAGCCAGAGAGCGATTCACAACTCTGACCCAGCATTCCATCAGACTGTGACGTCATTGACTGGACTACCAGGCACAGGTTAGAAAAACAGTCCACCCCACTTTAAATTTCCCGAACGCCATTCGTCCTTGCAAATGCAGCCGATATTCATCGGTCACCGGCGCTCTGCACGTTTCCCAGACTCTCCGGAAAAGCGCCAAGCGACAGTGAAGGATATTCGCAGTCGAAGGTTGAATTTCAATTGTCAAAGCAGGTACGCTGTCATCGCTCTTATCCATGCCTCCACTGCTAAGTGGTTACTTATTTATGTGTGCAGGAAATGTGTTTTTCATTTGTTTCTGTTCGTTAAACACATTTAGCCCAAAATGTTGTGGCTTCTTGGTTTGAGTGAGTTGTTTACAGCTTATTTCTGGAGCGAAAGTGATGTCATCAAAGAAGACTTCCTCCGTCCAAGAAGTGGGGGGTTGGAGGGGGGGGGGGGGGGGGGGGGGGGGGGGGGGGGGGGGGGGGGGGGGGGGGCTACCCACCAGTTCGTGATATATAGGCTCGTCATAACAGTCTTGAATGTTGATCTTTTCTTCAATATGAAGTCCAGTGAGAGTTCAAACGCACCATTCACTACTCGTTGATGATTTTTCTTGACTCAGTTCCCGCAACGACTTTCGTTTGCATACAAATGAAGGGTCTGCTATCTTTGCATACTATAATTCTCGTCGAAAGTCCTTGGGACACCGGGAAGTCAGTTGATTGCTACATTTCCGAATACAGTTACTCCAGAAATGATCCTAAATGCTATCTTGTGGCCAGTGATTAAGTATTAATTAAAACGTATGTGAATGGGTTTAGGATTATGTCCCGGGGGGAAACTCCCTTAAATCAGCTATATAGGTATGTGCCGCCCCAAAGGGTATGGTTTTTGAGCCGTTTTGGTCTGAAATAGGGTATGTTTTGTTCACTCTGGTCTGGAATTTGGTTTGGCTTTTAGACGAAACTGTTTTTTTTCCATTAACATCGGGGAATTTGAAGCCCTTTTCCAATGTCTGCGCAAATGGAACCCATTCCTGGGTAGCTGAAGCCATGTATACGACCATGTACTAATTTTATAGGTCTGAAATAGGGTATCGATTTTGTGTCAGGTCTGAAATAGGGTATGGAAAATCACATATTTTGGTCTGAAATAGGGTAAGGGTTTCAAGAAGCGGGCCGCACACCCCCACCAAAAACTTCAAGGAGTACACCCCCCCCCCCCCCCCCCCCCCCACCCGGAGATTATGTTAAGATTCACTTGCGTATTGGTTAACATTTACGTGTGTATTTATTTGTGTAACATTTACTTGTGTATTTTAGGTTAGGTTGTTAGATTTTCAGTTGCAACTATTGCATCATGGACAACGTAGAAGAGATTCTTCAAGCCCTCTTTATTGGCATTGCAGTGGCATCGGTTTTGCTTCAAACATATCGATACAGTAAGGCCATTGAGTTGTTCAGCGAGTGTCTGGTTCTTCTGAAGAAGCATTCTACAAAGTTGAAAAAGGAGAAACTGAACGAAATTTACGCGCTTGTCTATCGCAGGTTATTTAGTCTTTACTGCCTTGTTGGTAACTACAAGAATGCCATCCAGAGCGGCGAGAAAGCATTGCCTTTATACCACCAAATTGGTGACAGTGAAAGCGCAGCTGGATTGCTGGACAAAATCGGCGATGTGTATCAGTCAACTGGCGAACAGGTGAATGCCAAAGAAAGCTACGAGAAAGCATTCGCACTCTACCGTAACGAGGTGACAACCAAAATTGGTGACAAGGAAATTGTAGGGGGACTTCTTCAAAAGTTAGGTGATTTATCGTTGTCCCTTTTCGAATACCCTCAAGCTAAGGACTATTTTCAAAGAGAACTTGCAATCTGGAAAGAAACTGGTAATAGAAAGAATGAAGGAAGAACACTTAACTCCCTTGGAAAAGTGTATAGGAAAAATGGAAGAATACGAACAGGCAAAACAACATTGTGAAGAAGCAATGGCGATCTTGGAAAAAGCTGGTGAGATAATACAGCTTGGAGTGACTTGTGGTGAGCTTGGAAAAGTATGCAAAACTCTCCGTGAATTTCAAAAAGCCAAAAGCATTGCAAAAGAAGGCTCTCGAAATTAGTAAGAAAATCGGGGACAAAAATGGAGAAATCATAGATTACCGACACCTCGCTGATGTCCACATCTCTCTGGGTGAATGCGATGAAGCGAAAGAATGTTACCACAAGGCACTTGCTATTAGTAAGGAGGTTGGTGATAGAAAAGGAGAGGCCTTGACATACAGTGATCAAGGGTTTTTTTTATCAAAGTCTGAACGATTATAAAAAGGCAGAGAACTATTGCAAGAAAGCACTTGAAATCTACAAGGAAATTGGTGATATACGAAACGAAGGATCCGAAAAATAGCGAACTTGGAATCCTCTATATGTTCCTTGGTAGATATGACGAGGCAAGAAAATATCACGAAAGAGCGCTTGCTATTAAAAAACAAATCGGTGATAGAAGAGGAGAAGGTTTAGAATACTGTAACCTTGGCACTGTTTATCAATCTCTCGGAGACCATGGTAAAGCAAAAGAATACCATGAACAAGCTCTTGCTATCAGCAAAGAAACAGATCACTTTAGAGGACAAGGAGTAGACCATGGTAATCTCGGAACTGTCTACCAGCATCTTGGTGATTATGTCACGGCATATGAGCACCACAAGAAGGCACTGGAGATTAAGATTCGGACTGGTCACAAAGAAGGATTACCTGCAGAATACAATCACCTTGGAATTGTTTGTCAGCATCGTGGGGAATATGCGGAGGCCAAGAAGTTTTGCCAAAAGGCCCTTGCCAGCGCTAAAGAAATTGGTGACAGAAGAAACGAGGCAAATGTCCTTACCACTTTGGCATCGATAGAGCAAATAATTGGCGAGTCTGAAAAAGCAAAAGCGTATTACGAAGAGGCACTCAAATATCAGCAAAGAAATCGGAGACATCAGACAAGAAGCAGAAATGATTGGTAATCTTGGAACTGTTTTTCAATCTCTTGGTGATTTTACTATGGCCAAGAAGTATCTTGCAACGTCACTAGCAATAATAAAACGAATTGGAAGCAAATATGTAGAGGGCACTGTTTTATGGTAACCTCGGATGTGTGCATAGTTTCGTTGGGTGAATATGCTAAAGCGAGAGAATTTTACCAGAAGGCACTTGCAATCTCAAGAGAAATTGGTGACAAAAAGGGAGAAATGACAATGAACAACAACCTAGGAATCTTGTACTTATCGCAGAATAAATTTGAGAAAGCATCAGAATGTTTCAAAATGGCACTTTCGATCTGTACACAACGGGAGACTTGCGATGGAAAAGTATGAGTTATTGCAAACCTAGCAATTGTATGTTTTACGGAAATCGAGACATGCACAAAACGTTATCGTATCTCTCAGAGAGCATAAAGACACTTGAAAAGATTCGCGTATCAATTGGAGAAAGCGAATATTACAAGATAGGCTTTGCAGACCAACATGTTTATCCTTATCGATTAATGGCTGCTGTCTTATTGAAACTGGGAGATATTAAACCGGGCTTTGTCAATATCAGAGCTTGGACGTGCCAGATCACTGGCAGAGTTAATGGCAAGTCAATATTCCATCCAACATTTGCCTGGTTTTGATCCCCATCGATGGATTGACTTCGAGAATGTCGTCCAAAAGAAATCCTGTACATGCCTATCATTTTGCTTTTTCCACGAAACATCTTTTCTATTGGATTTTAAAGGCTAATAGGAAAGTATTGTTCAGAGAAGTTGAAACAAAGGGTTTCTCGACAGACATCCCAACTCAAGGCTTGTCCATTCTAGACTGGCTGGAGAAATTGGAGTTTCAGCTGTTTTTACCAGGCGAACGGTGCGAAGATCGTTCGCTATTTCTATCGGATGAGGCAAGATCCCCATCACATGTCGAAAGAAAGCCCCGCCGTTGACCAAGTTACAGAGCAGAAGAAAGAAGTACTAAAAGAACCATCAGCCCTTAAAGCTTTGTATAAAATGATCATAGCTCCTGTGGCTGATCTTCTGGAAGGCTCTGAGATCATCGTCGTTCCGGATCGTTCTTTATACAGAGTACCATTTGCGGCGTTGATGGACGAAAGTGGTGAACATCTGTCAGAAAAAGTTCAGGATTCGTTTTCATTCCTTCTTTGGCAACTCTCAAGCTGATCCAAGACAGTCCAGCAAAATATCACAGTCAGACGGGTGTACTGATCGTTGGAGATCCGGAAGTAGGCCTAACAGGATTTTGTCCACTTCCCTGTGCCAGGGAGGAAGTAGAGATGATAGGACGGTTGTTGCATGTTCATCCTCTAACTGGAAAACAGGCCACCAAGCAAACAGTGCTTCAGAAGATACACTCGGTGAGTCTTATTCACATCGCTGCACACGGCAATGCCGATCGAGCAGATATTGCTTTAGCGCCTGCTCAGCATATAAAGGGCATACTGAAGAAGGAAGACTTTATGCTGACAATGTCCGACATCTCAAAAGTTCCGTTGCGAGCCAAGCTGGTAGTGCTCAGCTGTTGTCACAGTGGACGCGGGCAAATCAAGTCTGAAGGAGTTGTTGGAATCGCTCGAGCGTTCTTAGGATCCGGTGCACACTCAGTGTTGGTGTCTATGTGGGCTGTGGAAGACAATGCAACAATGCAGTTCATGAAGCAATTCTATCAACACTTGGTTCGTGGGGAAAGTGCCAGTCAATCTCTACATGAGACCATGAAATGGATGAGAGGGAATCCACAGTACTGTGAAGTGAGACAGTGGGCACCATTCATGCTGATTGGAGATGATGTGTCATTTAATTTCCCAAAGTGAATGTAAGTGTATTAGCGAAGTCTTTCATGTGTTTGCGACGTACATGACGTTATTTTAATATAAAGAAAATATATATCCAGTGTACTATGTTGCCCATACATGGAATTCACGGTATATCTGATATGCTTTCCATGTACGTTCATAGCACTATAAAAAGACCAATTGGAGTATTCGAGTTGACAGAATTTCCTAGCCATAGTAAAAAATAAATTACTAGTACTTTTATATGCCATCATCATTAAATGCTGTTACTGTCTTGCTTATTTGTCAGGTTCGGGGGTGGAAGCGGAATAATTGGATCTCAACTTATTCATATTATTCCTTTTAATTTTTACTAAGTTATTTATTATTCATTTTTTAAATTGTGCTCGATATTCATTATTCCGCATTCGGGTTTGTTAGGCCAAATTCTAAGTTGCAATGCTAGTGAAACTTACATAAAAACCGTGAACGTTGTATTAAAGCTAATTAACTGTCATTTTAATTGGGTTTTGCCAGTCTCGCCCAATGACTGTAAAAGAGACTTACTCGGCAAAATATCTCAAAGCTAATAGTATTTATTTCTCAATTGAAATATTATTTAGGTCCGGTCATTATCCACGAATCGAAGTGCAGAAAATTGCGACCCCCCCCCCCCCCCCCCCCCCCTCCCCCCTTTGAAAGGACACATAAAAATGAAAACACAGTGCCTTAGGGGTGTTCTTGTTGTTGCGGAAACCGTTGTTTGTGATTCATTGTATTTTTGTGGAGTATTTGTTTCTCGTCTTGTTTGTTCTGTTTTCACTATTGATGATCGCAACACCACGAAATAGCTCTCCTTAGTGCGAGCAATATAGGCTGGAAACATGAATCTCTATGCTATTCTCAGACGCGTTTTATATTTATTATTCTTTTAGGGAAACCGTATAATTCTTTATTTCGAAATGTTCAAATCCTAAATATTCCTTATTCATTTTCTTTTTTAAAGCCGTTATTCATTATTCCGCTTCCACCCCCGATCAGGTGCCTTTTTGCTAAAAGTATCAGATTTCGAAACTGGCCCCGCGGGAGTATCTAATAATTATCATGAAAAAAATATTTCACAGAAAGGAAATATCACCCCGACGCAAAGCTTGTTACTGAGACGTGTTTGTGTTTCTTTTTTTCATCCAGCGTGAAATACGTACTTGGACGAGGTTAAAGCAAATCTCCCAAGACGGACTGGGATTCATCCTCTTATGACGGACTTCAAAGACCTTCTTAAAGCTAAAGAGTCTTACAACACTCATTAATAATTCATAAAGAAAATACTAAAGAAAGTAATTTTTAATGAATAACTGTAAGTCGGTAACCTGCGATCAGGCGAATTTTTCCGCGCTCTCATTTACTCTTCGTCTTTACGTGGTCGCGCTGAAAATTTAGCGTGAACATCTGTAAAGAGAATGTAAGGAGCGCGAAAAATTGGCCTGATCGCAGGTTAGTAAATCGGATACAGATGTATTCCTGATTTACATAAAAATTTCCTTCGATTTACTCTCCTAAAATGATTTGTATAGCCAAAATAGTCGATAAACATGAACATTTAGATGCATTCGAGTCTGTTTCGGCTTCAGCTCACCATTGTAGATTCCGATACAGATCTGCTGCTCATATTGTATCTATCACTTATACATAGCACATCCGTTTTATTTGATACTGACGTAGGAGGTTTGAAGACTTTGCTGTAGTTAATAAGAATCTTAGAGCATCTACACTGATAGGTGTCAAAGACAACTGGTTAGATTCTCTACAGAAATATAGAGTCCGTCCACACTAGTATCACGAGGCGTGGTAGTCAAAGACAACTGGTCAGATTCTCTACAGAAATATAGAGCCCGTCCACACTAGTATCACGAGGCGTGATAGTCAAAGACAACTGGTTAGATTCTCTACAGAAATATAGAGTCCGTCCACACTAGTATCATGAGGCGTGGTAGTCAAAGACAACTGGTCAGATTCTCTACAGAAATATAGAGCCCGTCCACACTAGTATCACGAGGCGTGGTAGTCAAAGACAACTGGTTAGATTCTCTACAGAAATATAGAGCCCGTCCACACTAGTATCACGAGGCGTGGTAGCCTAATGGTTAGCTGGTCCGTGTGTTGGCCGGGATTATTAGAATAGAGAATAGAAAACGTTATTACCGTGTCAATGCCTTATAGCCTGGGAAAATCCCATACTAATTTGGGGACACAAAAAAATAAATAGATACTAACAAATTGAAAAAATTTAAAAACTGTGTAAAATATTTAACAATTAGATTATGAGCTCGAGATTTCTATGATGTGATAGTTGATGAGGCCGTAGGCCGAATCAACTATCACATCATAGAAATTGAGAGCGAATAATCTAATTGTTTTAGTAAAAATCATAACAATTGTCTAGTATTAACTCTAAATCTCAGCCTCCTCCTCAGGCACTTCGCATTTGTTTTTTGCGATTGGACGAGCGACTGGGCACGAGCCCGAAGCGCGAGGGACCATGGGAAGGGGAAAAGACGAGGCGCGAAGCGCCTGCGAGAAAACGTGGTCGATTTCTTGGCAATTTTGTCGTTTTCTTGGCAATCCTCATTTTTTCGGGTTTTTAAGCTTTGCAAGTGCTCGATTTCACTAGTATTTTGTTGTAGACAATGTAGATGCTAAAACCATACGCGTAGGGTTTCGAAATTCGCAATACTTTGCTACTTATGGCTGCCAAGGACGTCGAGGATCAGTGCGAGGATTCATTCGAACTTTGTAGCAGAAAATCGACCTTGAAGAATCATTTGATGACTTGACTATATCGGGTAAGGCTATCGTCAATTGCTGTTTATTTTAGAACCTAGTTTAACGCACTGCAACTTTTAGGAATGTAATGTACGTATAATGAGATTATTTTTTATTATTATTTAATAATGCTCACGAAATTTATTTAAGGCTTATGTCTAGTTGGTTTTCCTCGTAAAGGCTAAGCCTTTAAACCTGTAATTTTATAGCATGCAGCTTGCTTAGATCCATTATAATTTGTGGGAAATCTATTGTTATTAAACATCCGAGGTTTCATTCGCTAATTTTGTACAGAATTTGTTGGGTGGCTTGGTTGGAGTACTGTAATATATATGCAGGCCCTTAGGGAGGGGGGTGCGATGGGTGCGTCCGCACCCCCCCACGGGCAGTGGAGGTCCACCTGTAGTGGACCGACGGTTCAAAAGAAAGTGAAATAGTAGTGCTTGTGCTCTAATTCGATAACTGGTGTAGTTTGAAAATGCATTAAGTCTGAATCATTAACTGGTTCCAATAAACCAAAACAATCGTAGCCTGTGTACATCCGCCGCCTCCCCTCAAAATTTTGAGGGGAGGCGGCGGATGTACACAGGCTAAACAATCGCAGCTTTGAACGTGTTTACATATCGTCTTCATCGACAAAGACAACATCAAGTGAGTCATTTTCTTCATCCAAACATTCACTCCTTTGGCTTAAAAAATGTCTTTAATCGAAGGTCTGCAATATGTATTTTTAGTATTTTTTCATCGGTATTTTCTCTAACCGAACAGTTCCAGAAATATTCATGATTTTACGTTCGCTTTTGGCTGCCTGGTTTCATATCATACTGCCTTCAAATGCACAAAATGCAGTCTCAGACAAACAAAAATCTTTCAAATTTCCCGGGGAGGGGGGGGGGGGGGCATGCCCCCGACCCCCTTAGTAGCTTGCGCCTTTGGCGCTTGTACCATCCAAACTTCGCCACTCCAACGCACCCCCCCCCCCCCCCCCCCCCCATTAAAATCCTGTCTACGGGCCTGTATAAGTCCGGCTATTTGAAAATTAATATCCTGTCTGATAATTAAAACCAAGACTTCATTTTCCCAAAATCCAATTCATCAACAACTAGAACTGTGACTTCAGTGTCTACATGTATTTGAATGAAATGAAAGCACAGGTCTGAGGGTTAGATAGGTGGAGGGAGGTGAGTTTTTACAGGGGGTTGTTGTGTGTGTTACCGAAGGGAAATTGTTAGTTTTTGGAGGTGTTTGGTTTGTATAACTCTTTATCAATTAATATAAACTGTGTTGTCATGCCATTATTACAGGGTTTAAAAGGGGAACAAGAACTCAGTTTGACTGATGAGAGGTCTAACCATAGAGGACGAAACCAATTGGGTCTAGAAGAAGTAGAAGCATGACAGACACAAGAGCTTATGATCTATAGTAAACACAAATTTTCTTGTATGAAATTTTTACTTATTCAATATTATCAAAACAACACTGTTAGTGTAATTAAAAATTAAAATAAAGTGGTTTTAATTAGATTAATGACTCATTGATTTTTTTTTTCTCTTTTTCCTACCCAATAATATACAAAGACAACATAATACATCTCAAATCACAAAGGAAAGGGTGGCAGGGTTATTTGAGTTTAAATAAAGTTTATGTATGTAACAGTATGCATTTATGTATGTTGGGGCATCTACAATGTTGGCATTACCAAACTGCCCACAAAACAGTCATAACACAAATGTCACCCCACTGGTCGGTTAATCTATAAAGAACCGACAAAACCAGGATCATCATTCACATCATCTGTCAGTTATCTCAAAATGTGGCTCAATTCAATTGACAATTTTGTTAATAATTTGAGCACGTTTTCTTTGTTTTTATCGGAAACTTTAGGGACTTTGATCTTCATACTATTATTTCTCCTGTTTCTCTTCTCTTGCAAAAGTTGGAGAGCTGATTTGAGATTTCCCACATGTTCAGGTGTAAACTAGGCAATACAAGCATATAAACAAGAGTCTAATTTTCTCTATAAATGTCCTCTTTAATATTCTGGAAAATCTTAGTGAGCTCACCATAAATTAAGAGCTAAAAACATACAATTCTGATAAAAATAATTGTACACCCTGTCTCAGTCAGGGATTCAGAAGGTGTACAAGGCTTAAAAGGACTTACGGGGAGGGATATTATATTTTTTTAAGTTTGGTAGTACATGGCTAGAGCATTAACAGACCATTTTACAGTTCTGTGAAATGTAACCAAGCCTCTGTATGAAAGCGAGGTTAAGGGTGACCATGATATGATAAAGATCAGAAACTAGTTTACATAATAATTTACATTTGAAAAGAAGGAAGGTTTGTATCACAACAAAGTCACCTCCAGCCTCACTTCTGTTCAAAGGCCTGGATTCTAAGCACACAACTGTAAAATGGACTATTGGTTCTATTGTAATTATTGCAATACAATCATTGCAACTGAAGATTGGATTGTGAATAATGTATGTACTTCATTATTAGCATCAATGGAAACCTTATTTTTAAGGATTTGCCAAAACAAGCCATTGAGTTTTCTTTTTAATCACATATCCATTTCCTACACAATTGCAATATTTTTTTATAGCTGAACATTATTCATTATTCTAAATAATTGGGTACATTCCACACTTGGCTGCCCAATAGCACTAGGACAATGAAGCTTTTTTTCAAGTGCCGAGTAGTAGTAGGAAGCAAATATGCTAACTGAATTACCCACCTTGCCATAGTGCCAGGGCACCAATGCGATGACAAACTAGCCTGCCAGAGAGCTTGCTCGCAGGCTATGACAAACAACTTTTATTGATGTGCAATATTACTGTATATTGTAATGTAAATTTATATAGGGTACATTATTTTAAACATTCCTGAGATAAATTATGCTATTGAAACTGAAAATCTGTCAACAAAAATTTGCACTGCAGAAATAAATGGAAACGGTTAAATATAATATTACCTTCTTTAATATATAACATGGCTCCAGTATAACCCTGAGTATAATAACAGTGCCATTCGAATTTGAACTTCCACCACTGGCTGGAGGTTGAAACCGCTATTACAACCGGTTTGTTGCCTTTTGAATAACACAGAACACCAGCGTGCAATGAGTACTGTACATTGCAAACTTCTTGGCAGCTGCATTTGGTCTTTTCGCACACAAATTAGTAGCTTGTCGCTTGCCATATTTCCAACTGAATTAATACAAAAATCAAAGACCGAAACGAACGTCACATAAATATGCAAATATTACCTATCACGATCGGGTCTCGAACAGCTTCTCCAAGAGATTTCTTGTTTCTTGATCGTGCAACTTTTTCATAATTCTAGCACAGGCTGCTTCTTCGATTTGTGGCAGGAAAACTTCAGAATGACGAAGCCTATAGTGATGTTGTAGTCCGTTTTTAGAAAGAAAACTGCATTTTCATTACATAATGGATGTAGACTTCCGAATTGTGCAAAATTAACCTGCTACACTCATTTTTAAAAATTACGGAATCATCCGCCATTAAACATTCCGCCATCTTGAAAACAAAATCTGCCAGACGTCTCGCGACCTTTCGCCTTCCCTCCTTCCTTTGCGCGCCCATTTTCTTGGAAATAAGAGAGACGTCTGGGTACGAGGCTGTCTAAATCTTCTTCCGAAACTTCGTTACTTCGGAGAGAAACGAGAAGAAACCGCAATTTTGTACACGACCTCCAGCCACTGCACACTAATGGCTGATAGTGTAGAGTAGCTCAGCCAATCAGATTGTCTCATTTGCATTAGTGTACAGTTGATTTTTACTAAATAATAATAGTATAAAATCTAATACTAATCATACTAATCTAACAATCTACTAGTAGCTGATTCTAATAATTTGATAATTGAATAATAATCGCTAAAAATTTGATATATATAAAAGTGATAAGATTATATACTTATGATGAGCAGAGGGAACAACCCTTACAGCCATCATCCACCAGTGAACTTATATCACATTTACGAATCTTGTTTTTAAAAATATTTAAAGTTTTTGCAGATCTAACATCTGGAGATAATTTTCCCCATAACTTAGGTCCAAGATAAACACAAAAAATCAATGCTTACCGTATGTTACTGTATTATAACTAGGAATGGTAGAATCTGATTGTCTTAAAAAGTAGTAAGAATTATGATTATTAAAAATGTTACAGATATAAGTTGGACATAGTTTATGCTTCACTTTGTACATAAGGATGCAAATATCCTGCAAGCGCCTATTCATAAGCGTTGACAACTCAGCCCTCTTAAGTAATTGTGAATAACTTGCATGCTTGTCTCTGTACACCGCCCTTAGTCCTCTTTCCTGCAGTCTTTCTAGTTTTCGCGCATCACTAGATCTACAAAAATGCCAGTTATTCTGTTGTGTTCTTGGGCAAGACACTTTACTCTCACAGTGCCCATCTCCAACCAGAATTATAAATGGGTACCGGTGACAAAAATGCTGGGAGATAACCTGCGATGGTGGACTAGTAATACTCCGGCTTAATTCTACAGCCCCGGGGTCGGTTTCGGCAATGTGGGCCAGTTTGGCCCCGAGTGCGGCTTTACCTACACTAATACGTGTACAAATGTCCAGTAACTTATTTTCCGAGGCGGCATCATGGTAGAATTAAGGATTTAGTTTATAACTATCAACACTGACAAGAGCTCAAACTGTACTCTCTTTCTTATTTGGCCTGAAACTCTGACGAACTCTCGCCGTGCGACTCTCGTGCGCTCTCATCGAATTTGAACCTGCTCAAACTTTATTTCTTGAGAGTAATCGAGAGTTTACTTTTTCTCGCCTCCCTGGAGTAACCATGTACATGCCAAAAATACATCTTCACTGCGGAATGCTGCGTAATTCTTCTCCAAGGCGATTATCATCACAGAGTGCTCTTTATCAGTTGCTCTATCCGAAAACTCTTTATTAGACTTCCCTGGTTAGGAATTTTCGCGCGCAAGTTACAACTAACGAGCAGCACGAATCTCAGTGTAGTCTACGTCATCAATGTGAAGATCTCGTGATTTTCGAGGTAAACTAGTAGGTTCGAATTATCGGAATATAGCTGAACAGCTTAGGCAAATCATTTAGAGTAATTTATTTACCCCGTGAAACAGCAGCTACAGATAGTGCTAAATACAGCATATAAGAACCTAGTGGATTAAGAATCTACAGCCTCTAATTTGGCATTTAAATACCCAAAAATATAAGAACCCGTTTAGCCTGGCAAAGAAAAACAGGTTCTTTCATGAAAGAATCAACTGAATTATGATAGATTTGTGATGATTCAATTGTTGTGTTGTGTTTGAAAGTTAAAATAATTATGCAGGATCAGTGTTGTTAAAGCATGTAGTCCTGATAAGCATAATTTGATTAATGATATTGCCTGACTCGTCCCCAGTCGTCTCTCTTGTCTCCTGTTAATATTAACGAGAAGAGAAGTCCTTTGTTGGGAGTCGGAAGTCGCGGGGGATGCTGGAAGGAGGAAAGCGAAGGAGAGAAACGACTGGCAGATCCTGTGTCGAAAAGTTGTGCCAAGAGTCGAAAAGTTGCGCGAGGCCGTTTTTCTTCAATTATTTCTTTTCCATGCACTCAGAGTTGTGGAATGGCGTAGTTGACGAAGTTTCAGTGATGTCTGGCCGTTAGAAAGGCATTTTTACGGGTGTATTTAATAGAACATCAGCGAACCGGTCAAGACGCTTGCTAAAGTCGAGTTACTCGCGATGTTTACAACCCTTCGACGACATAAGCTTACAAGCAGAAACGCGCGCTGAACATTTGAAGAGAGGAAGTATGATTTTGTATTTATTGAGAGGTATGGATCCCTAAATTAAACCTTAATTTTGTATTACAATATTAATGTGTCGTCGTGTAAGTGTGCGAGTCATTTTCTCTGTGTGATTTGAGTGCCGCGAATGCTACGTAATTTATAATTATATTCCTGGCCGGGTTTTGCAATTTTAGCTGAGCCGCTCGTTTCCAGAATAAATTGGCACTGCAAAGGCTACAACTTTTCGCAGTAAGTTCATTGAGAGATATAAAGGCCTGAAGTGCGGATCCTTGAAAAATATGAGATTTTAAATTTAGCTGTCATGATCAGTTTGACCCAAATAATCACAACACTTCAACAGGAAACTGTAGGACACCACAGAGCGAAAGGAAACAGACGTTTAACGTAGCTTTCAGTTGAAGTTTGACTTTCTCGTGTAAATGAGAAATAAATACAAGTTCGTAGACGCTTAAGGGAAGTATTTTGGAAACGATCTAGTTAGTCTGAGGTCTCTGTACCAGAAGTAAACGGCAATCGTCGTAGAACTGCGTAGAAGAGTTGTGTGGTGTGCAAATAAGACTTTGACTGTAAACAAAACCTCGCGATTGTTTACGGCAGAGCAGATTTTAGCTTCAAAGGGCGGCGGAAAGCGTTCTCTTTTAATAGCGCCTGTTTCATCAAAACGCCGCCATTGCTCTGTCCGCCATCTTGGAAACAGGATCTGCCAGTCGTCTCCCGCCTTTCCTCCTTCCATCACCTCTTGCGCTCCCCTCGGCCGCGCTAAATATTAACAGGAGATAAGAGAGACGACTGGGGACGAGTCAGTGATATTGCAGTTAAAGGGCCACACCCATGCGTGTAGTTGATTTTTTGGTCGACAACAATTAAATCTTCCTTTAAGAAATTAAGATCCTATTTAAGAACCCAATTAGCCTGAATTGTCAATAACTACCCAAAATATAAGAACCTGTTTAGCCTGACTTCGAAAAGTCTAGGTTCTTATATGCGGGTTTTTACTGTAATCAATACTAAACAAAAGAAAACAATGGAATTAGTGTCTAATAGTATCTAAATGTGTAGTAACTATTTCACAGGTTATGTCAAATAACTCTACCAGTGACGTTACTTTAGTAATTAATTAGTCCCGATCAAACGGTCTCAACATTTGTCCCAAAATTCTCTCAAAATTTGTTGAGATCCGATGTTGAGGCCGTTTGACACTCCCTCTCAACAATGTTGAGATGTGTTGAGATCATGTTGAGGGGAAGAGAGTTCTGGGAAACGAAGTTGCATCTGTTCATGCGGGGTCAGAAAAACAAAACAAAACCTGTATAGTTTTCATTGCTTAACATGCAGGAACATTTCGACAAAGTAAAATTGAAAACTCTTTCGCACACGTACTGAGATATGCATCATGGAGTAGAAACAGTTTACGCTATCTAACTAGCTTTCCTTCTCTGAGTACGAATCAGAGAATAATTCGATTTCCTCTACATCGGCTCCGTGATTCACCTGTGTCTTTTAATTCGGAAAATTGCTCGCTCCCTGAAAGTAACGATCCCCGAAAGTAGCGAGCCCCAAAGCCCCCGGGCTGCTAATTCCGATAGTAACGAGGGTCGTTACTTTTGGATCTTTACGGTAATGTTCCACTGCTGAGAGGCAATAGTCCAGGATAAATCTTCGCGTCGTGGATTATCAGGGCAACCTAGTTTGCCATACAGGTACGCGTTCGACAGTTTTAAACAAGAGGTTCTGGTATAAATGTGGCCTGGCCTGGCCATACTCACACCTAGTTGTCAATCAACCATCAAAGCGTAAAAGCTGACAAACAACCTGCGCTTTATGTACGATTTTTTCTAGGAATGTTCTGTTAAAACATTAGCAAGTTATATCTTTGTTGATGATATATTTTGGTTTCATGAGAGTTTGAAGCATGTTAATTTAGTTTGCAAGACGCTTGACTCAACAACATGCCACAACTGCAAGAGTTTAAATTTGCATTTCGCACCCGAAAGGTGTGAAATGTGGGAGGCGCCATCCCTTTTACAACGGAAATTCTTGTTTAAGGTTCCATTCCTCTTCCTCTCTATTTCACTAATAGCGGCCATTTGATCCCGGAGTCTTATTCGGGAGTACGAACGCGACCAGAAAAATGAAATAAAGAAACTGAATTTTGAAGGCAGAAAATGAGTAATAATTTACCTTTTCAACCCCAAGCTTGAAGTTCAAGTTACACTCTCTTAAAAAAAAACTTCCGGTATAAAAGTGGTCTGTCCTGGCCATTCTCATGCCTAGTAAGTTGTCAATCAACCACCAAAGTGTAAACAGCTGACAAACAACCTGCGCCTTTGGTACAACTTCTACTGATAAAATGCGTATTTAATAGTTTCAGTAAAGAATGTTCTGAAAGCATTCGCAATTGATATCTTAACTTATATTTGTTAATGGTATAATAATGGTATATTTTGGTTTCGCAAGAGTTTGAAATATGTTTTACTGGGCGCTTAACTCCACGACGTGCCACGTCTGTAAGATTACTACATTTGTATTTATGTCGCACCGGAAAGGATGTGGGAGCTAGGTGCCATCCCTTTTGTATACAATCATTTTATCAGGAACTCCTTAATCGAGCCAAGCTACCAACACTATATAATAGGCGCTTACAAGACATTGCCACACTGATGTATAAAGTCAAGCATCAAGACTTGAACCCAAAAATGTTTCTGACTTGTTCAATCGTAAAAACACGCAGTGCACGCTCAAGAACAACGATTTCGATCTACCTCGATTTGAAACTGTACGCTTTGGAAAGCACTCCAGCTGTAAGATACTTGGGGCCCGATTTATTTTGTCAAAGCTTTCCAGTAATCTTAGGACTTTGATTAGTTTGAACTTATTCAAGTACAACAATTGTCAACAAAAGCCAACAAATCCCGCGCCATGCCCGCGTATGTCCCCGGGTTCACCCCCCCCCCCCCCCCGGATGCCCGCTGATAAGTGCATTATCACGCTGCTCTAGTAAAATAATACTGAATAATTCGATTAAGCGTTTGACATGTCTGATGAACAGAAAGATCCTTGGTTGCCGCTTTCCACAGTCCGATTCCCGATTTTAGGAAACTTACATGAAGTAAATATTGAGAGCAATTGTCACGAAAACAATTTAGTCTTCCGCTTTCGTTTTGGAAAGACAACACGCTGAACACGGTAAGTAAAATTTTAGATTGAATGTTGTAAAGTATTGGTACTTTAGTAAGATCTGATCTTGGTTTGATAATGATTCACATTCAACGCTAACACGGCTGATTGGCGATCTTTTGGAATTTTAAAGAAGACCAAGCATTTTGAATAGGACAATTATGACGAGAAGTGAGTGTTTCAATGTCAAGTAATTTTCGTCAAGTTTTCCATAAATTCGACTGCACGCTTCGCACTAGCAAATCTACAGCCCAATATAGAACACAAGGGGAGTCTGGACATGCTTCACAAGCTTCGTTTCGGTTCATTCATCTGCATTACGTTCAGCTGTTGTATTGTTGTAAATTATAACGAAAATGTAGCAACAATTTTTCGGAATAATAGATGATTTCCTAATTCAGGGTTTTGGCTCGGATTCGTTACACGTATAAAGGCAAACTAACGCTGCAATTGTACAAAGGGATTCGGACATTTCCCTGATTAAATAACTTCACCAGGTTCCATCAAAATTGAGAAGTTTCTTTCCATCACTGGCTTGTCAATTATTTATGAAAAGAGTCTTGTTTAGTTTTTATACGACAGCATACAAAATCCCCCGAAAACGATGAAATAGCCCAAACGCACAACAGAAAACAGACAAAGTGAGTACATTTTATTTATGTTATCGATAGGAGGGCAAAATTTTACTTTGTTTTAAATAAATTATACGTTATTCAGGCGCGGATCCAGGACTGAAAAAACTTGACCGGTTTACTACTCTCTGAGCGCCGTCGGAATTTATGGAAGTCCGGGGAGGCATGTTCCCCCGTAAACGTTTTTAGATTTTCAATCTCTAAAATTATATTTCCCTCGATTTTGAGTCATTTGAAAAATTTGACCGATTTCCGTAAAATGGTGTAAGCCGGTCCGGATCCGCGCCTGATATCTGCCACTTGCTTCAGATAGTCACGGTATTAGTCAGTGTTATCCGAAATTTTTGGCGGGGGTGTGCGGCGACTGCGGCCCGCATCTTGTTTCCCGCTCTCGCTGGTTTGTTGGTTAGCCGGTGATGGCATCCGTCTGACAACCGACCGAAGTCCGATTCCCGATTTTAGGAAACTTAAAATAAAGCAAATATTGAGTATAACAAAACAGGACGTCTAGCGACACGATGCTCTCAGCAGCTAAGAGTCACTTCACGAGTGCCAAGGTCTGATTCAGGAAAAACTGACCTTCCCCACCCCTGCTAGCCAGAGAGCGATTCACAACCCTGACCCAGCATTCCATCAGACTGTAACGTCATTGACTGGACTACCAGCAGGCACAGGTTAGAAAAACAGTCCACCCCGGCCCACTTTAAATTTCCCGAACGCCATTCGTCCTTGCAAATGCAGCCGGGCTACCCTCCAGTTCGTGATACATAGGGTCGTCAAATTGTGTGCTGTTCTCTGTGGAACTGACGTATAACAGTCTTGAATCTTGGTCTTTTCTTCAATATGAAGTCCAGTGAGAGTTCAAACGCACCATTCACTACTCGTTGATGATTTTTTCTTGACTTCCCGCGACTATCGTTTGCATAAAAATGATGGATGTGCCCCCTTTGCATACTATAATCCTCGTCAAAAGTCCTTGGACACCGGAAAGTCAGTTGATTGCTACATTTCCTGGTACATTTTCGAATACAACTGATTACTTCAGAAATGATCCTTAATGCCACTTTGAGACCAGTGATTAAGTACTAATTAAAACGTGTGTCAATGGGTTTAGGATTATGATAAGATTCACTTGCGTATTGGTTAACATTTACGTGTGTATTTATTTGTGTAACATTTACTTGTGTACTTTAGGTTAGGTTGTCAGACTTCCAGTTGCAACTATTGCATCATGGACGACGTAGAAGAGATTCTTCAAGCCCTCTTTGTTGGCATTGCAGTGGCATCGGTTTTGTTTCAAACATATCGATACAGTAAGGCCATTGAGTTGTTCAGCGAGTGTCTGGTTCTTCTGAAGAAGCATTCTACAAAGTTGAAAAAGGATAAACTGAGCGAACTTTACGCGCTTGTCTATCGCAGGTTATTTAGTCTTTACTGCCTCGTTGGTGACTACAAGAATGCCATCCAGAGCGGAGAGAAAGCATTGCCTTTTTACCACCAAATTGGTGATAGTGTTAGCGCAGCTGGATTGCTCGACAAAATCGGCGATGTGTATCAGTCAACTGGCGAACGGGTGAAAGCCAAAGAAAGCTACGAGAAAGCAATCGCACTCTACTGTAATGAGATGGACAAGGTATTTGAAATGCCATTTGTTAAGCAAAGAGAACATTTTGAAAGAATGCTATCGGTGGAAACCAAAATTGGTGACAAGGAAATTGTAGGAGGACTTCTTCACAAGTTAGGTGATTTATCGTTGTCCCTTTTCGAATACCCTCAGGCTAAGGACTACTTTCAAAGAGAACTTGCAATCTGGAAAGAAACTGGTAATAGAAAGAATGAAGGAAGAACACTTAACTCCTTTGGAAAAGTGTATAGGGAAATGGAAGAATACGAACAGGCAAAACAACATTATGAAGAGGCAATGGCGATCTTGGAAGAAGCCGGTGAGATAAAAGAGCTTGGAGTGACTTGTGGTGAGCTTGGGAAAGTATGCAAAACTCTCCGTGAATTTCAAAAGCAAAAGCATTGCAAAAGAAGGCTCTCGAAATTAGTACGAAAATCGGGGACAAAAATGGAGAAATCAGAGATTACCGACACCTCGCTGGTGTCCACATCTCTCTGGGTGAATGCATGAAGCGAAAGAATGTTATCACAAGGCACTTGCTATTAGTAAGGAGGTTGGTGATAGAAAAGGAGAGGCCTTGACATACAGTGATCAAGGTTTTTTTTATCAAAGTCTGAACGATTATAAAAAGGCAGAGAACTATTGCAAGAAAGCACTTGAAATCTACAAAGAAATTGGTGATATACTAAACGAAGGATCCGAAAATAGCGAACTTGGAATCCTCTATATGTTCCTTGGTAGATATGACGAGGCAAGAAAATGTCATGAAAGAGCGCTTGCTATTAATAAACAAATCGGTGATAGAAGAGGAGAAGGTTTACAATACTGTAACCTTGGCACTGTCTATCAATCTCTCGGAGACTATGGTAAAGCAAAGGAATACCATGAACAAGCTCTTGCTATCAGCAAAGAAACAGATCACTTTAGAGGACAAGAAGTAGACCATGGTAATCTCGGAACTGTCTACCAATATCTTGGTGATTATGACACGGCATATGAGCACCACAAGAAGGCACTGGAGATTACCGTTCAAACTGGTGACAAAGAAGGATTACCTGCAGCATACAATCACCTGGGAACTGTTTGTCACCATCGTGGGGAATATACGATGGCCAAGGAGTTTTGGAAAAAGGCCATTGCCAACGCAAACGAAATTGGTGACAGAAGAACTGAGGCAAAAATCCTTACCAATTTGGCATCGATAGAGGAAATAATAGGCGAGTCTGAAAAAGCAAAAGTGCATTACGAAGAGGCACTCAAAATCAGCAAAGAAATCAGAGACATCAGGCAAGAAGCAGAATTGAACGGGAAACTTGGAACTGTTTATCAATCTCTTGGTGATTTTACTATGGCCAAGAAGTATCTTGAAGAGTCACTAACAATCTTGAGACGAATCGGAATCAAAGATGTAGAGGGCACTGTTTATGGTAACCTCGGACTTGTGCATAGTTCGTTGGGTGAATACACTAAAGCGAGAGAATTATACGAGAAGGCACTTGCAATCTTAAGAGAAACTGGTAACAAAAAGGGGGAAATGACAATGAATAACTACCTTGGAATGTTGTGCTTATCGCAGAATAAATTTGAGAAAGCATTAGAATGTTTCCAAAGGGCACTTTCGATCTGTACAGAAATGGGAGACTTGTTAGGGAAAAGCATGAGTTATTGCAACCTAGCATGCGCAATGATATGTTCACGAAATCGAGACATGCCCAAAACGTTATCGTATCTCTCAGAGAGCATAAAGACACTTGAAAAGATACGCGTATCAATTGGAGAAAGCGAATATTACAAGATAGGCTTTGCAGATCAACATGTTCATCCTTATCTATTAATGGCTGCTGTCTTATTGAAACTGGGAGATATTAACCGAGCTTTGTCAATATCAGAGCTTGGACGTGCCAGATCGCTGGCAGAGTTAATGGCAAGTCAATATTCCACTCAAAATTTGCCTAGTTTTTGACCCCGATCGATGGATTGACTTCGAGAATGTCATCCAAAAGAAATCCTGCACATACCTATCATTTTGTTTTTTCCATGACCTTCTTTTCTGTTGGATTTTAAAGGCTAACAGAAAACTAATGTTCAAAGAAGTTGAAACAAAAGGTTTCTCGACTGACATCCCAACTCAAGGCTTGTCCATTCCAGACTGGCTGGAGAAATTGAAGTTTCAGCTTCTTTTACAAGGAGAACGGTGTGAAGATCGTTCGTTATTTCTATGGGATGAGGCAAGATCCCCATCGCATGTTGAAGAAGGTCCCGCCGTTGGCCAAGTCACAGAGCAGGAGAAAGAAGGACAAAAAGAACCATCGGCCCTTAAAGCTTTGTATAAGATCATCATAGCTCCTGTGGCTGATCTTCTGGAAGGCTCTGAGATCATCGTCGTTCCGGATCGTTCTTTATACAGGGTACCATTTGCAGCGTTGATGGACGAAAGTGGTGAATATCTGTCAGAAAAGTTCAAGATTCGTTTCATTCCTTCTTTGACTACTCTCAAGCTGATCCAAGACAGTCCAGCAGACTATCACAGTCAGACGGGTGTACTGATCGTTGGGGATCCGGAAGTAGGCCTAACATGCACAGAACTATGTCCACTTCCCTGTGCCAGGGAGGAAGTAAAGATGATTGGACGGTTGTTGCATGTTCGTCCTCTAACTGGAAAACAGGCCACCAAGCAAACGGTGCTTCAGAAGATACACTCGGTGAGTCTTATTCACATCGCTGCACACGGTAATGCCGACCGAGGAGATATCGCTTTAGCGCCTGCTCAGCATATAAAGGGCATACCGAAGAAGGAAGACTTTATGCTGACAATGTCCGACATCTCAAAAGTTCAGTTGCGAGCCAAGCTGGTGGTGCTCAGCTGTTGTCACAGTGGACGCGGGCAAATCAAGTCTGAAGGAGTTGTTGGAATCGCTCGAGCGCTCTTAGGATCCGGTGCACGCTCAGTGTTGGTGTCTCTGTGGGCTGTGGAAGACAATGCAACAATGCAGTTCATGAAGCAATTCTATGAACACTTGGTTCGTGGGGAAAGTGCCAGTCAATCTCTTCATGAGACCATGAAATGGATGAGAGGGAATCCACAGTACTGTGAAGTGAGGCAATGGGCACCATTCATGCTGATTGGAGATGATGTGTCATTTAATTTCCCAAAGTGAATGTAAGTGCATAAGCTAAGTTGTCATGTGTTTGCGACGTACATGACGTTATTTTAAGATATAGCCGGAAAATATATGAAGTGTAAACAATTATGCTACCCATACATGGAATTGATATTAACCTATTTCAGAAGCTTATCACCTAGAAGCGTATAGGTTCGATCCAATGCGTGGGTTTTTTCCCGACCAATCAAAATTAACTTCCTTATATGGAATGGCAGATGCGGTTTAACGCGCGTGTTCGCGCGCGGGATTTTTTCCGGGAATATTTTTATTCGTCGAGGTGCGTACTGCGTAGTCGATTTTCCGGGAATCTTGTCTGCAATTCTGAGAATCAGCCACCTTTAATAAAGTATACACACTCATTACATATCTTTTCTATCAAAAAAATCAAACATCAACATCAAAGCAAGTGTTTTATTGTGTTCTACAACTTCATGATACGATATTTTCTAGCCACAAAATTTCGAAAACTTACGAGTGGAAAATTTGCTTGCCGCAAGACAAATTTAAAGCGACAAGCTCACTAAATACGGCTAAATAAAAGACAAATCGGTAAAACGTTAATATTAGTATAGGTTAATCAACTTTTTAAAGTGTTAAAGGTGGTTTTCGGGTCTGAAGCACTGCTCTCAAGCGCAACGGCAAATGCATGAAAAATGCAATTTCTTCCCCGCGTGATCGACAACAATCTCTCAAAAACTTAGCACAAACACATTGTACAAACGTTACCCACGAGAAAAAAAAACCCACATTTTTGGATAAGGAGAGCTATCTGGTTTATCTGAAGCGACTGTCGATAGTTTGATCGAAATAACGGCTGTTTTCTTGTTGGGAAAAGTCTTAAAGCTACTGGAAGCGGTTGTTTTGAAATTAATATTACAACTCGACAGTTTGACAGCGAAAGAAAGCTTTGCGAACACAAATCCTCAGCTGCAAGCTCGTGAAATAAATGAATCATCGACTTATACATGTACAATTCAGTTGTACACTAACTAGACAGGTTAAACAACCCATTTCAAGCTTAAAGAGGTTGTCGGCCCTCAAACCTTGCTCTTTATATATAAACCAAACTTGTAAACAACAATAATAATTATCATCCGCGCGTTAGATCGATCTAGAACTCGTTCAAACACACCTTTTTACAAATTCGTTTGCAGTGAAATACTCCACATTTTTAGGTAACTGAATAGCTTTCTATTTTGTTAAAGCGATACAGTCGCTACTTTGACTGTAAGTTTTAAAATTATCTTTCTCACAAAAAATCTACAAGAGAACTTGAAAACAACCACAATTAAGCTTACCGCACGCTATTTCTGTCGACAAACACGCTAAGTGAACACCAAAACATATTTACAAAAATACTCATAATTTTCGGATAAAGGAGTAGTTTTCTTGTTTCCTCGATTGATACTGCCGTTATTTTGACTACAATAATGTCCTCTTGCTCAAAAAATCTGCAAAAAGATTTACTTGCGGTTCTTTGAAATTAACAACTGTTGACAGCGAACAAAAACATATTAAGCTTAACACAAGATCCTTACCCGGCGATGGCATTTCCTCTACTGTATCTCACATATCCCGGCTAGCTGGCTAGCTCCTCAACTCGTACCACATGCGGGTCTTTTTCTTTCCGAAAATATAAAATCAAAGGAATCCTGAAACACAGCGTATTTAGCTTATCCATCGAAAATATTGTCACTTTGGCTATTCACAACAAGCTATTGCATGCATTTCACCGATTCAAACTAATTGAGGACAAGTCGAAATAAACCTTCAAGGTTTCTGTCAACTCACCGTGAAATCTTCCAAATAATACTTCAACACTTAGCGCTTTCCCAGCATTACAAATGTCCTAATATTTTCTTCGAGCGAAAATTTTCCTCGCGAAGCAGCCATTACAGATGTAGTTCTCGCGAGGAGCGCGAAAATCCTAGTTTCCATATAAGGGCAAAATTGATTCAGCGATTCTGATTGGTCGGGAAAAAACCCACGCATTGTCCCAAACATATAAAGAGAAGTTACACGCTTCTAGGTGATAAGCTTCTGCCTATTTCAATTAACGTTGTGGGATAAAAATCGGATAAAAGCGTAAAGCCTGCAAGACATTACCAAATGGTAGTCTTGGTATTCATTAGAATTTGCATATATATCGCTGGAAAAGAAATCTTAGGCTCTGTTTATATGTCGAATTTAATTCAGACGAATTGAATTCACATTAAATTGGTTGATTAGTCGATATAAATTGCCGTCTGATTTAGACGTCGAATTTAATACAACCGAATTTCATTCCTTACCCGTAAACAACATGGCGAGGTTTACGAACGGATTGTACTGTTATTGCTTGAGAAAATTTTCAGAATAATAAAACGGAGAAGGCAGATACGACGTCGTATTTTGACACTGGTGGTAATGAAGAAAAGGTTTCTTCAGTGTGCTAGCTTATTTACTGGTTTGTCTGCTACTGCATTCAGCCGAAGATGAGCAATATTGCTCAGCGTTACCGGAGTTGTCGTCGCAGTCTCAGAAATGCAGGATGGTGGGGAATTAGATGAAGGAAAGTTCAAGAAAACGTTTCGGGTGATGTCCCAAACATTCCGATCGAACACTTGCCTATCACAATAAAAAGGATAGGAAGAGAGCAAAGTTTCCTCCACAACGACATACTGTATAAAAATTGAAACGATCGCGAGACGACGAAAATCGTGCGAAAACTGAGCAAATAAAGAAGCATGTGCGCATGCGACATGAAAGAAAACTTACGGGGGCCACTTACGGGCTCATCAGTGCGAACCGACTGCACAACCAATCAGAGCACGCGTTATATGATCAAAATTCACTTTAAGTAATTTGTGATACATTAGGATAATGCATGTATTTAATTCGTTGCGTCCGTCAGGTGCGACGTCTAAACTGAACACGCTCTATCGATATTTTATCCGTCCTACCTGAACACGGATAAAAAGTGTTGGACGAATTTAATTCACGCTAACAGGTCCTTGAATTAAATTCGTCCAGAATTAAATTCGACGATTGTGCGACGTATAAACAGGGCTTTGCACGTTTTTATTTCGCACGTGATGTATTTGGTTTTCACTAGCTGATTCGGCTAAAAATCAGTTTGGCTAAAAGTAGCTTACTTCTACAGGTTTAAAACAAAAAGGAAACATTATAAATAAATGTTTTACATTTTACCTCTCATTAGTATTCGTTGCGTGCAGCAGTTTTCTACTTTTATCTATGCTATCTTTCGGTCTTGTCTTGCCTGCTTTTAAAAACATTTCTATCCGACAACGTTAAATAGGTGTATCTGATATGCTTTCCATGTACGTTCATAGCACTATAAAAAGACCAATTGGAGTATGCGAGTTGACAGAATTTCCTAGCCATAGTAAAAATAAATTACTATGCCATCATCAGTTGTCAGGTGCCATTTGGCTAAAAGTATCGAAGCCCAGCGGGAGCATTGGGAATATGTGAACAGAATAACAATTATCATGAAAACATGTTTCGCAGAAAGGAAATATCGTGTTTGTGTTTCCTTTTTTTCATTCAGCGTGAAATACGTACTTGGACGGGGATAACGAGGATAAAGCAAATCTCGCAAGACGGACTGGAATTCATCCTCTTATATGAAGGACTTCAAAGAGAACTAAAAGTTAAGGTTTAAAGTGTCGTATATACATAGCACATCCGTTTTATTTTGATACTGACTTAGGAAGTTTAAAGGCTTCGTTGTAGTTTCCAAGAGTCTTAGGGCGTCCACACCGATATATTAAAGTAAAAAACAGCTGGTAAGCTAGATAGATCCTCTACAGAAATATAGACCCCGTCCACACTAGTATCGGGAGGCGTGGTCGCCTAATGGTTAGCGCATTGGACTCGGCCGTATCAAGGGGCCCGGGTTCGAGAGCTGGCGGGTTGAATCGACCTTTCTCCAAAATGGCCGCCACAAATTCAAAATGATTAAAATTAAACTGAGCGGAAAATCAATACCAGCACCCGAAATACCACCTCTTGTTTGGTAATCGTACGAAGTTAACTTCCGTTTTCTCGACTCAGGTATAACCTCACGAAACATCGTACGATTACCAAACAAGAGGTGGTATTTCAGGTGCTGGTATTGATTTTCCGCTCAGTTTAATTTTAATCATTTTGAATTTGCGGCGGCCATTTTGGAGAAAGGTCTATTGTAGGCGCATTCTTTTGGGACTATTCAGGCTATTCTCATTCCGGTTTAGGAATAACAGAATACACGGAATATCAATTCGCTAAAGAACGCTGTACTAGTGGCGGAAGTCCCACGCGCGAGTTGCGATTGTTGTAAAGTTTTTAACAAAGTACAAAAGAACGCATATTCTGCCTATTCCGAGTAAACCATATTCCGTTCATTCCGGAATAGTATTCCGTTCATTCCGAAAACGGAATAGGTCCCAAAAGAACACGAACACCGTATATTCCGAGTATCAGTATTCCGGAAGAGTCCTAAAATAATGCGCCCTGTGTTTACTCTCACCGTGTCCGGCTTCCTCCACCCAGGAGTGTGGCCAGTTTGGCACCTTACACTGATACGTGTACAAATGTCCCGTCAGTGGTACTTTCACTTATTTTTCGAGTCGGCAAGGTAGAATAAAGGATTTAGTTTATCATAATTATAATAGAGAGGTGGATCTAAGTGTTAATGTATGCACATTTCCACGTTAAGCTCAGGGCAAACGAGAACGACAGTTGACAAGAGTTCAAACTCTCGCTCTCATTTGATCTAAAACTCTCTGTCGGCGACTCTCATGCGTTCTCATCGAATTTTAACCTGCTGAAATATTTCTTGAGAGTCGTCGAGAGTTTTCTTTTTATTGTCTCCCTGGGGTAACCATTTGCATGCCAGAAATACATCTTAGGCTTCAATGCTGAGTAATTCATCTCCAATGCAAGGCGATTATCATCACAGAGTGCTCTTTATCAGTTGCTCTATCCGCAAACTCTTTATTAGACTTGCCTGGTTAGGAATTTTCGCGCGCAAGTTAGCTAATCAGCTAATCAGCAGCACGAATCTCTGTAGAGCTACGTCATCGGTGTATAATTTTTGTAGGGTAGAATCTCGAGAAGTTCGAGGAGAACTGTGTTCGATTTAACGGGATATACTGTAGCTGAACAACTGAGGCAAATAAGTAATTTACCAGTGGTTACTTAAGTAATTAGTAAGGACCTGTTTATATGGTGAAAAGTTGTCCCTGGTAGGACGGTCACCCTCCATGCCGAGCAACCCCGGGCGAGATAACTTTTCATACATTTCTTTATAAATAGCAGCGAACCGTTTACATGAGAAATCACAAAGTTGGCTCGGGGGGCAGGGTGACCCTGGGTGGAGGGTTACTCGCTTTGAAGGTAGGGTGACCCGGGGGGGCGGGCCAACTTTTTTCCATTTAAACACTGGCTATTGTTTTTTTTCACCGACCAGGGACAAGTCGGGACATATAAAGTATGCGCGAACCCGAGAGGGCCAAGTTATGGACAACTTTTTTCATATAAAACGTTCGGTAAAAGATGGCTCGGGAGGGAGGGTAACCCTCCTACCAGGGACAACTTCTCTCCATGTAATAGGCCCTTAGTTATCCACCCAAGTCCATTATTACACATTTTTGTCGGTTTGAAGTTGTCGGTTTGAAGAAGTAGGCTTGCATAATTTTCCAAGGCCTGTTTGGACATACTGAGTATTAAAGCTCATGAAACTGCACTGTCTAAATGGATAGAAATCTGTCTTATTGTATTGTTTAAGCCTATTTTCACTAAGCTCTTCCACCAAATAACCTAATGCAAATAATGCAAATCTCGCAAAACACACTGCAATTCCTCCTCTTGTGAAGGACGTCAAAGAGAACTATAAGCTAAAGTGTCTTACAACACTCATTAATAAAAGTCATAAAGAAAATACTAAAGAAAGTATTTTTTAATGAATATCTGTAAATCGGATACAGATGATTTACATAAACTTTTCCTTCGATTTACTCGCCTAAAATGATTTGTATAGCCAAGATGGTCGATAAACATGAACATTTAGATGCATTCCAGTCGTAAGCTCGATACACTATTCACGTCAGATCTGTATGGGAGTTGGCAATGGCTCGGCTTCAGCTCACTATTGTAAATGCCGATATACAGATCTGCTGCTCATATTGTAACTATCACTAATATATAAAGCACTTGAATGAACTTTATTATAGTGTCAATAAACACATAGCAGAATGAAATCTACTAATTGGGGACACTATTTTAGAACTAATTAAGAATTAATTAAGTAATTATACTATTTACATTTTGTAAGACGTTCTAGTTAAAAATTTACACATAATACTTATGTTACTAATATTAAAAGGAAACCCTATAATTTATGTTGAAATTTACAAGTAATACTATTTAAGACTAGTTAGAAATTTTCATATGATACTAATGATTCTGATAACAAAAAATTGAATTAATTAGCAAAGTGAAGATCGCTGACCCCCCAAACGACAATGCATTGACCGTCCACTAATTCGCACACAGTGAACAATCAATACATTTGTCAGTTAAAAGGTCAGCAATGTTCACTTTCCTTATATTTACGAAAATTAATTAATGAGGTTATTTGTCTAGCACTGCCGTTTTATTTGATACTGACGTAGGAGGTTTGAAGACTTCGCTGTAGTTTCTATGAATCTTAGAGCATTTACACCGATAGGTGTCAAAGACAGCTGGTTAGCTAGATTCTCTACAGAAATATAGACCCCGTCCACACTATGATCATATCGGGAGGCGTGGTAGTCCCACGCCGAGAATCTCGATGTTTCCCGAGACACAATCGAGGGAAATATCGAGACTCGAGGGAAAACAAAACTAGGTTTCCCGAGGGATCAGTCATTGAGTGTTTTTTTTATATAGCAACAAGCAAGACTGAGAAGACAATTTGAGTTCATGAGCAAAACACGCCAAAGGTTTTTAATAAATACACACTGAAGCGAACAAATAAATCTGATTCAAGTCACTGAAGCTAAAAAATGCTCTAATGATTTACCGGCGGCTTGGTCAAGACAGAGGCAAACGTTTACCTTTTGAGTATATTTGGAATCTTTCTCGGCAACCATACGGCTAATTTCGTCAGCTGAGAGGTTTGAAAAACGTTTCTTTACCGGCGGCCCCATTTTTAAAACATCCTCGATACACAGTACAAGCGGATTTTTCCCGCGCTTTCCCAACCAGTGATGCGGGTCGCCAAAAACATCACGCCACCTTTTGTCATGATGTAACCGCGACCGTCTGTCGAAAAATTTAATAAAGTATGAGTTTTGTATTGTTACCCGCGCGGGAAACAATTTTCGAATTGTTTCCCGCGCGGGCAACATTTGATTTTAGCCTATACCACGTGACCAAAAACCAACCAATGAGAGCGCGCGTTATTTTCCACGTAACTCCAGCTATATAAAAATCGTACTTTATAGGTTTACCTTTTGTTAAATTGTAACATTGTTTGAGTTATCCCGGTACCTTTCAGGGTATTTACCCGAAAAAAGAGAAAGAAAGAAAAAACAGTAACTCCTTTACATCCTTTATATTGGCAGAGAAGAAGGTATTCGAAGCAATCAACTTTATCACGCTACTCCAGTAAAATAATAATAAAATAATAGTAATTCGATTAAGCGTTTGAATGTCTGCTGAGCAGAAAGATCCTTGGCTGCCGCTTTCCGCAGTCCGATTCCCGATTTTAGGAAACTTACATGAAGTAAATATTGAGAACAATTGTCACGAAAACAGTTTCGTCTTCCGCTTTCGTTTTGGTTGGACAATACGGCGGTAAGTACAGCTTTTATTTTATCTTGTATTGTATTGTATAAGGCATTACTAATACAACTTGGATATTAAGTAAGATCAATCTTGCTTCGATAAATTCACATTCAACGCTAACACGACTGATTGGTGATCTTTTAGAATTGAAAAGAAGACCATTTTGAATACTGAGGAAAATTTATATGGCGAGAACTGTTTCGATGTCAATAAATTTTCGTCAAGTTTTCCATACATTCAGTTGTACGCTTCGCAGCAAATCTACAGCCCTCGTGCCTGGTAGTTCAGTCTACATATTGTATATAGAACACAATTGCGATGTACATGTTATATTTGTAATTCCACTTCAAGGGACCGGAGTCTGGGCATGCTTTAAGCTTCGTTTCGGTTCATTACCTGCATAATCAGTGCTGTTATACGTTCAGCTGTTGTCTTCCATGCGATGTGCTCGTTGGCGTATTTCATAGTTCGCCTTCTTCTCATTATTGTTGTCAGTTATTACGAAAATGTAGCAACAATTTTTCGAATTCATCAAATAATAGATGATTTCCGGATTCAGGGCGTTTGGTTCGGATTCTTTACTTGTAAATAAGGCAAAATATACCGCAATTGTACAATGGGATTCGGACATTTCACTGATTTGATGACTTCACAAGGTTCCATCAAAATTGAGAAGTTTTCTTTTCATCACAGGCTTCTCAGTCAAGATCATGTTTCGAGAAATCGAAATTTATGATCTATGTCAGCGTCTTGTCGTAACTTTCATACGACAGGAATCAAAATCCCCCGAAAACGATGCATGAAATAGCCCAAATGCACAACGTGAGTCACGTTCCACTCGCCAGGCGTAACTAATCGATGACATCAATGAATAATCGATGGGTAATCAGTTGATTAGTCATTGATTATTGCCGATGATCAATGAGTAATCGATGACTAATCGATAGGTGACAAAATTTTCAGGCATCGATTAGTCATTGGTTGCATTGATTAGTCATTGATGTCATTGAAATCATTGATTACTCATCGATATAATGGCTCCGTCAATTCCCAGCCCGCTCATCCCCCCCCCCCCCCCCCCCCCCGGGCATTTGTCGGGCATTTGTCATTTTTAACGAGTGAATGCTTAGCATGAACGAAGTTATAGCGTATAGCGGACAAATTTCACTCGCTCCCTCGCTCGATCCCTCGGTCGATGGCCACAAGTTGTAAACAATAATGTATGCGTAGTGCGGTAATTTATGCATTATCAGTAAACAAAATGGCGTCTGGCGCGGATCTCTTCTATTTTTCAACACGGTATTTTCACTCCTACAATTACAATTAGACACCTTTTTGGAGTTCGAAATTGAAAGAAATAACCCTAAATAATACTCGAACGCCCAAAGAGGAGACATTTAGAATATTAAAAGTGAGTCACGTTTGAAGTTCTTCGATCGATTCAAGCTCTGATGAAGACTCAAGCTGTCGAAACTTTTAAAAACCAAGCTGCGGACTTCAAGACTTAGGAAAACACTTAAGTATGTTAAATGTTGTATCTTCTTTATACCAAGTGTATGAATAAAATCTAATTTATCTGAATCATTCTATATTTTCTTTTGTACCACTATGGAATTCTATGATATTTTCTTTTGCTTGCGTCTGAACTATAAAAACCCTTCAATGCTTTTTTTCCAGCGTATATATTTAAAGCGAACTGATATTAGTACCTGTGTTTCTCATACTTGCGGGGAGAAAAAAAAAAAAAAAACGGGCCTCCACCGGGATTCGATACGCAAGATTCCTTTTTTGACTCACGGGGGCCACCCACGGGAGCGACAGAGGCCCTGTACTTTTGCTCCGCTGAACGAATGAACGACTATCGCGGGCTCAAATGAGATTCACCGAGGACACCGAGTTGCTGTTGTTTTGAGCTGAAGTGGCTTGATTTACTCACCAAAGGACTGGTTTCAGTGGCTATGTTCATCTTTTCTATTCATGGATCTATTTAGACGCTCGACAGTGTTTTTTTGGCTCACCCCCATATTTCCTTGGCGCTGGCGAATGGACTCGCATCGTTTGTTGAGTTATTTTTTTTATTTAAGTCTTAAATACCTCAGCTAGTCAGCGCGATGGACGATGTTATCGTATGCATTATTTTAGTTGCATGAATGGTTGAAATAATTGTAAAATATTATTATCGGAACGACTGTGTGAGGACGCGTTGCGTGACGGGGGACAAAAAACTAAGATTTACCTGTCATTTTCATATGTTTTTTTAATAGGAGAGCAAACCCATTTTTGATAATTTAACTGTAGCTAATTTTAGTCCAAGAATTACAACTTCATAGATAACTGAAGTATTTTTCTTTCCAAGAGTTTCGTGTATGACAGAACTGATCATGAAGACGAATGAATGTTTACATATACAATTAATTTTATATTGTGCGTGCGAAGCACAGACTACACAAACAAGATCAGAATGTTTTGAAATGATTGAAATATTTTATTTCACGAACAGCAACATGCTTTAAAATAAAACTCAAACCAGTTCGAACAAATTGGCCGAATATTTAAACGACGTCTAAAAAGTTAGTTAAAGGGCATGTAAACCCCAGAATACAAGTTTTTCTTACTAGACGTAAAAAGTGTCAGTAAATACGATTTCAGCGTTTATTTTACCCAATTCGAAGTTTTTAAAGGTCAAAAACGACATTTTTGACCAAAACCTCACTTCCGGTGAAGACAATAGCGAGTCCTCGTGACGTAAGCGGGGGAACACAAACATTGCGCAACAGAAGATTCTGTAAGGAGTGATATGGCGGCTAGGCCGGAGCAGTTCAGTTTGTAGGAAGTTTTATCGGAGGAAAGCTATTCTAACAAGTTAAATTTATAGGATAGTGATGGAGGCCACATTTTGGAACGTTGGGCCTCGTCTGTATCGATTTGAGGCACGCAGTGTTGGGCAAAACGTGTCAGAGAAGGCAGCGAGCTATACAGAGTGAAAGTGAGACAAATCGCGTCGGAAACACTGCCTGGTATTGTTTCATTTTGTGATTTATTTCATCGGCCAAGTATAGCAAAAAGTAGAAGTTGAAAGGCCAGAGCTTAGCTGCATCACTCAGCATCCAGGATTTCGATCAAACTGCCTTGATGTGTGGGTGCTTGAGACAGCGTATATTACGTGTACCGACAGCAGTACAGCTAGCCGCAAGGCGCAAATAATCTTACTGCACACGAGTAGGTGATTTGTTGTCACTGTCATACCAAGATAACATTGAATTGCAGCAGCTATGTTGCAGGATACCCTTTAGTATTGACCGTTTCTTCGGATGCGGTAGTTTCTCTTGTGGACTCAAACCCGGGAGGATATATGATAACTATAATACGGAAGCTTTCTCGTGTGCTCTCAGTACATGTAATTGAAAATAAATTAACATGTTCCTCAACGGGATTAAGTTATACGCTACATTACTCCGCTTTCTAGATAAACTGAATATTTACCTACACTATTGATCTCCAACTTGTGAAGAGCTCGTGTCTACTTTTCCGACGGCCTTTTATCAGCAGAACTATCAGACACTTTCGGTTCTACATAGGTTGCTATTATAATACGCACGTTTGACGATTTCGTTCCTCTGGCGACTGAACTGTCGGTACAGCACCAGCAAGTAATTGCTTGTGCTTCTTAAGAACCATTTCTGATATGTAAAATTTCTCGTAGCGGTCACTGAGTGAGGAGAAAAATGACTGAAAAATTCTGAAGATTACCGAGTGCTCGGAAGGTTCAGCGAAATCGGTTATTTTAACTTGGACGAAGTTAACCATTGTTGCCTCAAATTTGGAGCTTTAGGAAGTTTTTACATGACATGCCCCATTTTGTTGGATTAGTTACTACAAAACTGACCACACAACATCTAAAAATGAATGAATTTCGCCTGAAAGCAAGTTAACATGTGCGCATTTCATAAGGCTATAAAGGGAGACCTTTCGCTTCCGGTCAAAGAAGGGTCCACCCGTGACGTCACGGACAAGATGGCGCAATTCAAGATGGCGGCTTTTTGAATTTGGGGCAGCTTTTTCCACGTGAAAACGCGCTCGAAGAGAAAAAGAATTACAGATCTAGACTACTTGATGAACGTACTAAACAGCTATATGACCAGAAAAAATATCATTTTGGGGTTTACATGCCCTTTAATGAGGTCTAAATCAACTTATAAGCAGGTCAGTCTAAGTCGCTAAATGTTTTTTTAGTCTGTGTTTATATACACCTTCTAAACAGGGTTAACGTTTACTGTACGGTTATGAGCTTAAATATATACATTTAGGTTGGCCAGTCAGTTTAAAATCGTATTAGGCCATGGTTTTGTTAAACCCTGCGTAAACCTTGTTTTTAAAAATATTCGGCCCATAAAGTTGGCGATTATCGCCCGGGGATTATCGAATATCCGATGAGTACGATTAAAGACTTTTCGTTTGAGTTTCCCTCCCGACCAACACTGATTTGGACGTGAATACGAAATACACCGGCTTGCGTGAATGCCGCGCGGAATCTTATTGTTCTGTTTCGAGGAATAAATCGAGACTCAAAACTCGAAACTCGATTCTCAAAAACATCGAGGACGAGACTGTCAACTTACATTTACCCGGTTCTACATTTACCCGGTACTACTGCATATTTCTATGTTAATTAATTTCTTTACTTTTCCATTCACGAGTTGGCACATAGTGCCTTTGATTTTGTCAGAAGGTTGAAAATGCCCCACGGTGGGGTCAGCTTACATGCACAAAATCCCCACGGTGGGGCTTCAGGAGCAGTGCAAATGCTCGACCCACGGGACAAGTTCAAAAACTTTTTTGAGAGGATCGAGGAATTTAAAAATCTAAATTCCAAGCAGAACTATTAATGATGGACACTATAATTGTTCACAAATACATATATAGCTCTTTATTTATACCTGTAATCATGATTTTTGGAACATGGTGTTGAAGTCGAAGCTTCGTTCCGCCATCTTTGGTTCGCAAAGCAACGGTGCAAATGTTTGCACATGTGGGGTGGGGGTGGGGCTACGGTACACTTGAAAAGTGCGGACTCAAACGAGGTTTAATATCAACTCAGTTTTTATATTTTTCTATCGGGGGCAATCAGGAAATTGTAAATAAACAACAAAACGTGTACGTCTTTTAAAATACGAAAGATCGCATTGCCTTTGACAATGCCCCACCCCCGGGCTGCCCGGTTATAGCAAATGCCCCACCCTAGGGATGGAAAAGTTGTAAAATGCCCGACAAATGCCCGGGGGGGGGGGGGGGATGGTCGGGCTTGGAATTGACGGAGCCATAATCTCATGGCTACAAACCATGCTTTAAATCGAATATAAACAAATAAAAAAACAACTTCTTCACGGTACATCTGCAGCTGGTGAGAATCAGTCGCCTCTTCTGTATGCCGCTGCCGTTTGTTATTGAACCAAACCTTGACGGTTCTCCCGTCAAGGTTTTGCGAGGGGTACTTGGTCTCCTTATACAACGTCTCAAGGACCATTCTCTGCAGGTCCGAGAATTTCGTCCGGCCACTTGAAGAGGAAACATTTTTTGGTGGGGATGTGCGGCTTGCATCTTGTTTCCCGCCCTCGCTGGTTGGCGAAGGCGTTTCAGCGAAGAGATCCTTGGTCCTCATCCGTACGCGTCTGACAACGTAACCGACCGAAGTCCGATGAATGCATGAAGCAAATATATGAGTATCATTGTCACGAAGCAATTCGTCTTTGTATGTTTTCGCTGAGGCGGACACAGTGCGGACAGGTACAGTTTTAGCCGTCCGTTTATTGTGTAGTATGTCAGTCGAAAAATCATCAACGAGTAGTGAATGCAACCTCGTTCCCAGGGTCTCTCATCTTCCCGCCTGAGAGACCCTGGGAACGAGGTTGTAGTGAATGGTGCGTTTGAACTCTCACTGGACTTCATATTGACGAAAAGATCAAGATATATTCAAGACTGTTATACTCCAGAAATAAGCTGTAAACAACTCACTCAAACCAAGAAGCCACAAAATTTTGGGCTAAATGAGTTTACAGAACAGAAACCAATAAAAAACCGACCGCCACTGTACAATAAATACCACTTGACAGTGGAGGCATGGATAAGAGCCATAACAGCGTACGTACTCAGACAGAATTGAAATTCAACCTTCGACTTCGAATATCGTTCACTGTCGCTTTGCGCTTTTCCAGTGAGAGTCTGGGAAGCGTACAGAGCGCCGGTGACTGATGAATATCGGCTGCAGTTGCAAGGACTACGCAGGGGTATTACAGGCTATACATTCTATGAGTCTTGAGATATATAGAGATACACCCCATTTGGAAACATGCTTACACTTAGAAATGGCCCCATGCTGGCTCTCTGCTCTCGACAGCAGAATAAAATGTAAGCTAAAGCAGAACTAGTTCATTTTGATTGTCTATCATCTCTTTTTGTTATAATTTTCCTGGGAAAATCTCTGTTTTATTATCAAATTCATTACAATTCAAGAAGGAAAACTACGGAAATTGAACACGTTTGTTTTCATATTTTGTTTTCTTCTCGACAGATCTAACAATTAACGCAAATCTTTATCTCAGACCGTCATAAGTTAAAATCCAAGCACCCCTCAGGAGTTCGATGCACGGAGAATTTTCAAGTTGTTTATCTGTCTAATTTTGACAAAACGTACCTACAAATGAAGGGTGTGCTCCCTTTGCATACTATAATCCTCGTCAAAAGTCCTTGGGACACCAGAAAGTCAGTTGATTTTAACCATTTTGGTCTGAAATAGGGTATATTTTGTGCACTCTGGCCTGGAATTTGGTTTGGCTTTTAGACGAAACTGTTTTTTTTCCATTAACATCGGGGAATTTGAATCCCTTTTCCAATGTTTGCGCAAATGGAACCCATTCCTGGGTAGCTGACGTCATGTATACGACACAGGTACTAATTTTATAGGTCTGAAATAGGGTATCGACCAAAAATTTCAGGGAGTACCCCCCCCCCCCCCCCCCCCCCCCACCCGGAGATTATGTTAAGATTCACTTGCGAGTTGGTTAACATTTACGTGTGTATTTATTTGTGTAACATTTACTTGTGTATTTTAGGTTAGGTTGTCAGATTTTCAGTTGCAACTATTGCATCATGGACAACGTAAAAGAGATTCTTCAAGCCCTCTTTATTGGCATTGCAGTGGCATCGGTTTTGCTTCAAACATATCGATACAGTAAGGCCATTGAGTTGTTCAGCGAGTGTCTGGTTCTTCTGAAGAAGCATTCTACAAAGTTGAAAAAGGAGAAACTGAACGAACTTTACGCGCTTGTCTATCGCAGGTTATTTAGTCTTTACTGCCTTGTTGGTGACTACAAGAATGCCATCCAGAGCGGAGAGAAAGCATTGCCTTTATATCACCAAATTGGCGACAGTGAAAGCGCAACAGGATTGCTCGACAAAATCGGCGATGTGTATCAGTTAACTGGCGAACAGATGAAAGCCAAAGAAAGCTACGAGAAAGCATTCAAACTCTACTGTAATGAGATAGTCAAGGTATCTGAAATGCCATTTGTTAAGCAAAGAGAACATTTTGAAAGAATGCTATCGGTGGAAACCAAAATTGGCGACAAGGGAATTGTAGCAGGACTTCTTTACAAGTTAGGTGATTTATCGTTGTCCCTTTTCGAATACCCTCAAGCTAAGGACTATTTTCAAAGAGAACTTGCAATCTGGAAAGAAACTGGTAATATAAAGAATGAAGGAAGAACACTTGACTCCCTTGGAAAAGTGTATAGGAAAATGGAAGAATATGAACAGGCAAAACAACATTACGAAGAGGCGATGGTGATTTTGGAGGAAGCTGGTGAGATAAAAGAGCTTGGAGCGACTTATGGTGAGCTTGGGAAAGTATGTAACATTCTCGGTGAATTTCCCAAAGCAAAAGCATTGCAAAAGAAGGCTCTCGAAATTAGTAAGAAAATCGGGGACAAAGAAGGAGAAAACACAGATTACCGACACCTCGCTGGTGTCCACATCTCTCTGGGTGAATGCGATGAAGCGAAAGAATGTTACCACAAGGCACTTGCTATTAGTAAGGAAGTTGGTGATAGAAAAGGAGAGGCCTTGACATACAGTGATCAAGGTTTTTTTTATCAAAGTCTGAACGATTATAAAAAGGCAGAGAACTATTGCAAGAAAGCACGTAAAATCTACAAAGAAATTGGTGATATACAAAAAGAAGGATCCGAAAATAGCGAACTTGGAAGCCTCTATATGTTCCTTGGTAGATATGACGAGGCAAGAAAATGTCATGAAAGAGCGCTTGCTATTGATAAACAAATTGGTGATAGAAGAGGAGAAGGTTTAGAATACTGTAACCTTGGCACTGTTTATCAATCTCTCGGAGACTATGGTAAAGCAAAAGAATACCATGAACAAGCTCTTGCTATCAGCAAAGAAACAGATCACTTTAGAGGACAAGGAGTAGACCATGGTAATCTCGGAACTGTCTACCAATATCTTGGTGATTATGACACGGCATATGAGCACCACAAAAAGGCACTGGAGATTAAGATTCGGACTGGTCACAAAGAAGGATTACCTGCAGATTACAATCACCTTGGAAATGTTTGTCAGCATCGCGGGGAATATGCGATGGCCAAGAAGTATTGGAAAAAGGCCCTTACAAGCGCAAACGAAATTGGTGACAGAAGATCTGAAGCAAAAGTCCTTACCAATTTGGCATCGTTAGAGCAAATAATAGGCGAGTCTAAAAAAGCAAAAGCGCATTACGAAGAGGCACTCAAAATCAGCAAAGAAATCGGAGACATCAGGCAAGAAGCAGAAATGAACTGTAATCTTGGAACTGTTTATCAATCTCTTGGTGATTTTACTATGGCTAAGAAGTATCTTGCAAAGTCACTAGCAATAATAAAACTAATTGGAAGCAAAGATGTAGAGGGCACTGTTTATGGTAACCTCGGATGTGTGCATAGTTCGTTGGGTGAATATGCTAAAGCGAGAGAATTTTACCAGAAGGCACTTGCAATCTCAAGAGAAACTGGCGACAAAAAGGGGGAAATGACAATGAACAATAACCTAGGAATCTTGTACTTATCGCAGAATAAATTTGAGAAAGCATCAGAATGTTTCAAAAGGGCACTTTCGATCTGTACACAAACGGGAGACTTGCGAGGGAAAAGTATGAGTTATTGCAACCTAGCAATGGTATGTTTACGGAATCGAGACATGCCCAAAACGTTATCGTATCTCTCAGAGAGCATAAAGACACTTGAAAAGATACGGGTATCAATTGGAGAAAGCGAATATTACAAGATAGGCTTTGCAGATCAACATGTTCATACTTATCTATTAATGGCTGTTGTCTTATTGAAACTGGGAGATATTAAGCGGGCTTTGTCAATATCAGAGCTTGGACGTGCCAGATCACTGGCAGAGTTAATGGCAAGTCAATATTCCACTCAACATTTGCCTGGTTTTGACCCCGATCGATGGATTGACTTCGAGAATGTCGTCCAAAAGAAATCCTGCACATGCCTATCATTTTGTTTTTGGCATGACCTTCTTTTCTGTTGGATTTTAAAGGGTAACAGAAAAGTAATGTTCAAAGAAGTTGAAACAAAAGGTGTCTCGACAGACATCCCAACTCAAGGCTTGTCCATTCTAGACTGGCTGGAGAAATTGAAGTTTCAGTTGCTTTTACAAGGAGAACGGTGCGAAGATCGTTCGTTATTTGTATGGGATGAGGGAAGATCCCCATCGCATGTTGAAGAACGTCCCACCGTTGGCCAAGTCACAGAGCATGAGAAAGAAGGACAAAAAGAACCATCGGCCCTTAAAGCTTTGTATAAGGTCATCATAGCTCCTGTGGCTGATCTTCTGGAAGGCTCTGAGATCATCGTCGTTCCGGATCGTTCTTTATACAGGGTACCATTTGCAGCGTTGATGGACGAAAGTGGTGAATATCTGTCAGAAAAATTCAGGATTCGTTTCATTCCTTCTTTGGCCACTATCAAGCTGATCCAAGACAGTCCAGCAGACTATCACAGTCAGACGGGTGTACTGATCGTTGGAGATCCGGAAGTTGGCCTAACAGAATTTTGTCCACTTCCCTGTGCCAGGGAGGAAGTAGAGATGATTGGACGGTTGCTGCATGTTCGTCCTCTAACTGGAAAACAGGCCACCAAGCAAACGGTGCTTCAGAAGATACACTCGGTGAGTCTTATTCACATCGCTGCACACGGTAATGCCGACCGAGGAGATATTGCTTTAGCGCCTGCTCAGCATATAAAGGGCATACTAAAGAAGGAAGACTTTATGCTGACAATGTCCGACATCTCAAAAGTTCAGTTGCGAGCCAAGCTGGTGGTGCTCAGCTGTTGTCACAGTGGACGCGGGCAAATCAAGTCTGAAGGAGTTGTTGGAATCGCTCGAGCGTTCTTAGGATCCGGTGCACGCTCAGTGTTGGTGTCTCTGTGGGCTGTTGAAGACAATGCAACAATGCAGTTCATGAAGCAATTCTATGAACACTTGGTTCGTGGGGAAAGTGCCAGCCAATCTCTTCATGAGACCATGAAATGGATGAGAGGGAATCCACAATACTGTGAAGTGAGACAGTGGGCACCATTCATGCTGATTGGAGATGATGTGTCATTTAATTTCCCAAAGTGAATGTAAGTGCATAAGCTAAGTTGTCATGTGTTTGCGACGTACATGACGTTATATTTTAAGATATAGCCGGATCGAATATATGAAGTGTACATGCTGCCCATACATGGAATAGTATACATCTATTTCAATTAACGTTACGTTGTCGGATAAAAATCGGATAAAAGCGTATAGCCTACAAGACAAGACCAAATGGTAGTCTGGGTATTCATTAGAATTTGCATATCGCTGGAAAATAAATCTTACACGTTTTTATTTCGCACGTGATGTAATTTCACTAGCTGATTCGGCTAAAATTTAATTTGGCTAAAAGTAGCTTACTTCTACAGGTTTTTAACAAAAAGGAAACGTTATAAATAATGTTTTTCATGTCACTTCTCATTAGTATTCGTTGCGTACAGCAGTTTTCTACTTTTACCCATGCTATCTTTCGGTCTTGTCTTGCCTGCTTTTAAAAACATTTCTATCCGACAACGTTAATTGAAATAGGCGTATCTGATATGCTTTCCAGGGACGTTCATAGCACTATAAAAAGACCAATTGGAGTATGCGACTTGACAGAATTTCCTCGCCATAGTAGAAATAAATTACTAGTACTTAATATGCCATCATCATTTGTCAGGTGCCTTTTGGCTAAAAGTATCGAAGCCCAGCGGGAGTGTTGGGATATGTGAACAGAATAACAATTATCATAAAAAAATATTTCGCAGAAAGGAAATATCACTCCGGCCGTTTAAACCTATTTTAAGTTATAACGATAAGCTTGTTACTGAGCCGTGTTTGTGTTTCCTTTTTTTCATTCAGCGTCAAATACGTACTTGGACCAGGATAACGAGGATAAAGCAAATCTCGCGAAAACAGACTGTGATTCCTCCTCTTATGAAGGACTTCAAAGAGAACTAAAAGTTAAGGTTTAAAGTGCCGTATATACATAGCATATCCGTTTTATTTTGATAGTGACTTAGGAAGTTTGAAGGCTTCAGTCGTTGTAGTTTCCAAGACCCTTAGGGCGTCCACACCGATAGGTGTCAAAGACAGCTGGTAAGCTAGCTAAGCTTAGATCCTCTAAAAAAGTATAGGTCCCGTCTCCACTAGTATCGGGAGGCGTGGTCGCCTAATGGTTAGCGCATTGGACTCGGCCGTATCAAGGGGCCTGGGTTCGAGAGCTGGCGGGGTAATAGACCGATTTCGATATATTAAAATTCTAACTTGGCTCCGAAGCTTAGGGGAATAAAACAAAATAAATTATTTATTCATCCCTCAACCTCGATGTGATTTATTTTCCAATTCTTTTGTTGTATTTCCCTAAGCCTCGGAGCCAAGTTAGAATTTTAATATGTCGAAATTGGCCTATTGTGGACGCATTCTTTTGGGACTATTCTGGCGATTCTCATTCCCGATTAGGAATAACAGAATACACGGAATATCAATTCCCTAAAGAACGCATATTCTGAACACGGAATACTAGTGGCGGAGGTGACATGCGCGCGAGTTGCGATTGTTGCAAAATTGTTAACGAAAGTACAAAATAACGCATATTCTGCCTATTCCGAGTAAACCGTATTCCGTATGAACGGAATAGTGTTCCGTTCATTCCGAAAACGGAATAGGTCCCAAAAGAACACGAAGACCATATATTCCGAGTATCAGTATTCCGGAATACAGTAAAAACCCGCAAGTAAGAACCTGCATTTCCCCAAGTTAGCCTAAACAGGTTCTTACATAAATGGTAATTAGCACAAATTTAGGCTATTTAGGTTCTTAAATAGGTTCTTATTTTCTGAAGAAAAAAATTACATTGTAGCTAATAGAATTTAGTGGTTTTCAGCCTATTCCTTATATAAATTCTGCATACCAAGTAAGTGATAAGGCACCTGTGTCTCCAAAGAGGATCCAAAATGTTGACCTATCTTATTTTCCCAAGCGTACACATTTTGTTATATAGATTTTAGAAAATAAGAACCTGTTTCAAATTTTAGGCTAAACAGGTTCTTGTATAGAGGGGGTCTAACTGGCAAATTTTAGCCTAACAGGTTCTTAAAAACTAGGTTCTTACTTGCGGGTTTTTACTGTAGTCCCAAAAGAATGCGCCCTGTGTTTACTCTCACAGAGTCTTCTTCCACCCAGGAGTGTGGGCCAGTTTGGCACCTTACACTAATACGTGTACAAATGTCCCGTCAGCGGCACTTGACTTATTTTTCGACTCGGAAAGGTGGAATCAAGGGTTAGTTTATCATAATTATAATAGAGAAGTCGATCTAAGTGTTAATGTATGCACATTCCCACGTTTAGCTCAGGGCAAACGAGAACGACAGTTGACAAGCTCGCTGTCATTTGGCCTAAAACTTTGATGCACTGTCGGAGACTCTCGTGCGTTCTCGTCGAATTTGAACTTGCTCAAATTTTTCTTGAGAGTCGTCGAGAGTTTTCTTTTTATTGTCTCCCTGGGGTAACCATTTACATGCCAGAAATACTGAGTAATTCATCTCCAATCTTATCATCACAGAGTGCTCTTTATCAGTTGCTCTATCCGCAAACTCTTTATTAGACTTGTCTGGTTAGGAATTTTCGCGCGCAAGTTAAAACTAATGTGCAGCACGAATCTGTAGAGCTACGTCATCGGTGTGGAATTAATTTTTGTAGGGTAGAATCTCGAGAAGTTCGAGGAAAACTGTGTTCGATTTAACAGGATATACGGTAGCTGAACGAACAGCTGAGGCACATAATAAATTTACCAGTGGTAGCTGGTTACTTTAGTAATTAGTTATCCACCCACTTTCCATTATTACATATTTTAGTTGGTTTAAAGTTGTCAGTCTTGAAGTAGGCTTGCATAATTTTCTAAGGCCTGTTTGGACATAAAGTATTAAGACGAAATCCATTAGAAAATCGAGTAATATTTATGGCCAGTGGACAAAAATCTTGTACTACGACTCCATACGCTTTCACGCTTAAACTAGACATTCATGAGCCATACCTTAACGGTATTTACCAAATAATATAACTCCACAATCCTTAAATTGCTTTCCGCCTTGAGTTTCCTCCCGTGAATGAGTTGAGTCATAAGAAGTGGCAGCCATGTTTCTGGGAAACATGGCTGCAACCTCTTATGACCTTACCCATTCACGGGAGGAAACTCAAGGCGGAAAGCAATTTAAGGATTCTGGAGTTATATTATTTGGTAAATACCGCTAAGGTATGGCTCATGGATGTCTAGTTTAAGCGTGAAAGCGTATGGCGTCGTAGTACAAGATTTTTGTCCACTGGCCATAAATATTACTCGATTTTCTAATGGATTTCGTCTTAATGCTCATGAATCTGCACTGTCTAAATGGATAGAAATCTGTCTTTCTGTATTGTTTAAGCCTATTTTCACTAAGCTCTTCCACCAAATAACCTCTTTGGTAAAAATGTTAAAAGTCAATAAAGACAGGTCCTCGAAGAAGTATGGGCTCTAAAAATGAGCATTGATCTATGTTTGGGTATAGGGGTGCCGCTGAGAGTTTGAAAACCTGACCATGTTTAGGACAATAAATAAATAAAAATACCTAAAATACCTGCATGTACCCTGTGTAGGACAACATCCTCTATTTTAGGACCCTGTTCAGGTTGTAATTCAGCGAATCACGTTTGACTGATACGCGGCACACGTCTCCGATCTCTAAATACTGTATAAACCATATTTTACGACGACAATCGTGCAACCATACCCTGTTTAGGACAGGTTCAGACCCTGTTTAGAGCTCCACTGGGAAAGGTCCTCAAAGGTTCTCAGGTTACTCGTACATTACATTACAAGATCAGAAGGCAAATCAAAGCAACATCAAGATTTGATATTTGAATAAAGTCGAGACAAATATATACGAGAATAAACTAAACCAGATGTCTGGCTAAACACATTTTTTGAAACCATTTTTATTATCTTGATATCATGCTTGTTAATTCTGTGGTTTTAGATGGAAATTCACTTTAATCTTCGATTTCACTACACTTCAGACCGGAGTATCCGTAATAGTATGTTCCATCTTTATCCCAGTCATTTTTCTTGCACTGTCCTTCGTTCTGGCAAGCTTGTTGGATCGCTTCTTCTTGGTTACAATCTGTGAAATATATGAATGAAAGAAGAGTGATTTAAAAGAGATATCATATATATATTTATGAATTAAACAAGAATGATACTACGCACGTTCTGATTGGCTCAAACCCATTTACCATAACTCTATGAAACATAGAAAATTGCTTCGTCCTATTATTTCATAAAAACAATAGAAAACGTTTTCTCTCTTTCCATAAAATTATGGTAACACTCGTGAAAGTTTGGGAGAACTCGAAATTGCTATGGAAATACGAGCCGCGATATCTCATTCTCCCAAACTTCACTCGTGTTACCATTACTCCATGGAAACACGGTAAACGTTTTCTATTTGGTATATAGCACAGTGATTTTCTAATAATCATGTTTTTCCACTCGGCATTCTTCTCGCTGCTACTAACAGAACGCCTGAAACAGGCTACGAAACCCATAATAATCACCCCAAGCTATTGGCATGCTGTGAGCCTATTATGTATTGGGAAGTATTGAACTTGTGGTACGAATGGAGGACTTCAGAACCCGGGACATGTTGATGATCATTCAACTTGATGCAATAATAAAATTAAAATAACAATTTTTCAAACAACAACAACAATAACAACATTTACTGAGCTAGTCTCCTTCACAGCCGTTATTTGCAATTGGGTCGTCATGCAACTCTGAGAGAAGCGTCACTTGACGACCCAAATGATCGAGACTAGAGAGACTATCACCGAGCTTGTTTTATACGTTCAAAACGGAATACTCGTGACCTTCTTCCTTGTGCTGGCAATTCCTTCCAGAATACCCTGGTACACAGTAGCAGAAGTCGATAAACGTTCCATCACCAAAACCAATTTTTTCGCATGATCCTCCGTTCTGGCAGTTTTCTTGGGTCGCTTCTGCTTCACTGCATTCTGTGAAATGTATATGAATGTAACAATTAGCGGAGCGGTTTCTAAAGGATACTCGGCATGAAACCATGCAAGCCAAAATAGTCGGGAGTTTTTCATTTAATATATTATAGTAGAAACGCTTGGGAAGGCTTATACAGGCTGGCGCTTAACTCCGGGTTCGTAGCATGAAGCGACTAGGAGTATTACTTCTACCCCTCAGGAAGGGATGCTAGTCCATCGCAGGTCACCTTTCAGCGGCATTGTCCTGGGTTGTGCTAATCATTTGCCAGTACCCGTTTCTACTCCAGGGCCTGATTGATCAAAGGGTAGATAACTTTATCCAAGTCTTAATAACAAATAAAACAAACTGGATAGTGATTTATCCGCTGGATAGCGTTGATCATGTTTCCTTTGAACAAATTAAACGGGTCAGCAGTCTAAATTTTAAATAATCGGACCAAAGATTCCGGCCAAGGCTCGAACACGACTTCTCGATCTCATAGAGACCGACGGACTAACCATTAGAATAACTAACTAATTTTAACTGACAGAATGAGGGACTGATTAACGGACTGACTCACTTATCAATAACGGACTGATGGACTAAGTAACTACTGACTGGTGGACTGACTGACTGACTGACGGACTGACTGACTGACTAACTGACTGACAGCTGACTGACTGACTGACTTACTGACTGACTGACTGACTGACTGACTGACTGACTGACGGACTGACGGACTGACGGACGGACGGACGGACTGACTGACGACTGACTGACTGACTGACTGACGGACTGACGGACTGATGGACGGACTAACTCACTGCATGACGGTCGACTGGCTCTCGGCTGACTCACCCACTTACTCAGCGGCGCTTCGTATACTGAAAACTCGTACACAACAAACACACCACCGAGAATGGCACAACAAATGCGGAGGAAACTTCACAACCAGCCACTTTACTGACTTTCTTTATTATTGAATCATTATTAAAGATGGTGTTATTATGACAAAGCTATTTGTAACGTAATTGGTAAAGGAATATTACTTCCCTGATGAATTCTTTTTGAATATTTTTAGCTGTGAATATAGGACAAAAAATGTACTTACGTAACTTCTCGAATTGAGGTCGAACATGCTCAGGCATCTTTTCTAAGCCACCTAATAAATAAAAAAGTACATGTATAAAAATGTTAGTGAACTTTTCTTTAATTAATTTTCCCGTTGTTTAGGCAGTTCAAGAGGGTAGTACACAATGGGGAAGTGGAGGGACAATACGTACAATACAATGACGGAAAATAAAATGGTCATTTCAAGGATCTTTTTCACGGTACCGCCGGAATTAAAGTTGACGGCTACAGAAAGCACAGTTCACGGCTTCTCGATAGTTTCACAGATAATTATTAATGCTAAATCTTGGCTCAAGTTTATTCAACGGATTACGTTTTATGAGCGAAAAAAAGCCGCCCCAATTATTTCGCGTTTCACACTAAAAAAAATTAGTAAGTTCAGGGGATCGCGAAAATACCCGCAGTGCCCAATTCTTCGAATAAATATGTTTGGTGATTTAAACGGGGAAAAAATCTCATAAGGATCAACGCATATGCTCGCTTTCTTCTGGTTTTGCCCAATTTTAAGAACAAACATTTTGTAGTGATTTAAACTGAGAGAAAAGAACTGGAAATCTGATAAGAATTAAGGCACGAGAATTAATGCTAACACACGACGAAAATCTAAAGGACGTCTTACCAGATTTTTTGCCATCAACAGCAGCGCAAAGCATCCAAACAACAAAGCACAAGATCATAGCAGTCTTCATTGTTCAAAGTCTCTTCTCTTGGAAAAAAAATTCTTCTTCACGAACTTGTGTCCCTCTGTGACTTGTAAGACGTTTGACTTGTTCAATGAGATCTTCTCGAGCATTTATTGGCTCATTTGATAAATTATAGATATCTAACGAGTTAGCTAATGCATTTGTGCTTGCGTTCTAGTTCTTTGTAGTATATAATTAACCAATCATATCTCACTCTGCCTCCTTATCCATTAAAGGGATTGTTTCACGGTTTGGCGCATGTGCCGGCTTATCAACTTTATCCGTTAAAAAAAAACACACTAACATTTACTTCTCGATACTTCGGTAATCACATGCTCTATTTCCAAGAAAAACGACGAATGACCAAAATTCACCAAAAATTTTAACGAATTACACCGAGAATGTCGCATTGAATACAAGAATAAATTACCAGAATAAAGTGTTGGCCCGAAGGATTTATTCTTGTAATTTATTCAAGATCGACATTCTCGGTGTAATCAGTTGAATTTTTTTGTGAATTTTAGTTATTTGTCGTTGTTCCTGGACTAATTAGAGTATGTGATTACTGAAGTATCGAGAAGTAAATGTGAGTGTTTTTTTTTTTTAAACTGAAACGGCACATGCGCCGAACCGTGAAACAATCCCTTTAAGCCTTTTACACACCCCATTAGCTAGTGGTAAAATGTTTCAACGAGATCATTGTTCTCTCATATGCCCTTAAGTATTAAGTTCCATTAGTAACTCATTTGAATTAAAGATATTTACCAGTTGCTTGCGTTCTGATTTCTGTGTAGCATAATAGGGCCATTTATACGGGAGAAAATAAGACGCGTCTTATCTAAGACGCGACTTAAATAGGACGCGAACAGTACCGTTTATACGTTCGCGTCCCTGACATAAGACGCGAAGATCACGTATAAATGGTTCGCGTCTTATTTTTGATACAGCGCACTTATAGTTCATGTCTTATTTAGGACGCGAAAGCATTTATACGAGGAAGTTCACGTCTTATTTAAGACGCGGACAAAATAAGAACAGCTGAAAACCCTGTTCCAAGATAAGACGCGTCTTATTTAAGTCGCGTCTAAAATAAGACACGAACGCATATTTGTACTATTTCTACGATTTAGTTCGCGTCTTATTTAAGTCGCGTCTTAGATAAGACGCGTCTTATTTAAGTCGCATCTAAAATAAGACACGAACGCTTATTTTGTACTATTTATACGATCAGTTCGCGTCTTATTTAAGTCGCGTCTTAGATAAGACGCGTCTTATTTTCTCCCGTATAAATAGCACTATAAAATGTAAAACAATCATCATTCGTTTTACCTCATTATCTCAGTCTACCACGCCCCATGTGTGTTATATATATCTCACTATACCCCCAAGTATTAATTTTTAACTTTGCTGTCAATTTTGTTCCTATTTTCGTAGTTTTCTGAAATGTCCCAGTGGTAGATTCGAAATAAGAATCAATCATTGGCATACGTACCTGCTCAATTGAAGTCACCATCAGCGTGAGATCTATAAAGGGTACGTTTTATTGAAGGGAATGGAATCCCTCAAATACTTTAAAGTTACGTACACATAAAAGCTCTCTCTGGTACTGAGTATACTTTACAGGAAAGAAGCCCCATCTTCATATAAAGCATCGTCTGCATGTGTAATTGTTACAACCTCGTTCTGTAATTGTTAAAGTCTTCTTACAAGCAAAGTGGTTTATCTGGCTTATAATTAAAGCGACTAGGAGTATTTTTACTCTCCTGGATGGGATGCTAGTCCATTGCAGATGACGCCCCCGGCAGTACTTTTGTCAAGTTGCCCTGAACATTCGCCGGTACCCAGTGTAAGTAAAATGTCTTGCCCAAGAACTCAACACCATGACTCCGGTCTGGACCCCCGGGGGGTACTCCCTTATATAAGCTAGATAGGCATGTGCCGCCCCAAAGGGTATGGTTTTTGAGCCGTTTTGGTCTGAAATAGGGTATAGATTCTTGACCATTTTGGTCTGAAATAGGGTATGTTTTGTGCACTCTGGTCTGGAATTTGGTTTGGCTTTTAGACATTAACATCGGGGAATTTGAAGCCCTTTTCAAATGTTTGCGCAAATGGAACCCATTCCTGGGTAGCTGAAGTCATGTATTAGACACGTGTACTAATTTTATAGGTCTGAAATAGGGTATTGATTTTTGGGTCAGGTCTGAAATAGGGTATGGAAAATCACATATTTTGGTCTGAAATAAGGTAAGGGTTTCAAGAAGCGGGCCGCACACCCCCACCAAAAATTTGGGGGAGTACCCTCCCCGGGTCCATACGTAGCCCCTCTTGCATCAGTGTAAACAAACAGAGCTGTTACTTTTCTTCATTTCGTTTAGAAATCATCTGTGAATTAATTATTTCGCCGTGAAAACAGGCGTGACGCCCAAGAAGCAAGCACAAGGATTAAAATATTTTGATCCTTGCGCTTATGCTTGCGTCGCATGTGAAAACGAAACAACCCAAGCATAAGGAAAGAGTAGTGATTTTGATATGATTTTGCTTGCCTTATTTCTCCGAATTGTGCTGGTTAAAAATGTCTGCCGTGAAAACTGTTCGTTCCACTTTCAAGCGAAAATCAAATTATTCGAGCTTTCAGTCAATGAGTAAAACAACGCACTGAATAGACTCATGTTTTCTGTCAGTCAATGCACAAAAATCTGGTTTTAACAATGATCAAATATTTGCTGGTCAATATTTCGTTGTTATGCTTGAGCTTGTGCTTGCGTTCGTTTTCACTTTCACTTTACCTTGTGCAACTCTGTATTTTACTCCAGCGCCTGCTACACAGCCCCCCCGGGATACAGGCTAGTTTGTTTCCATATGATCTCCATCAGGAAAGCCCCCCCCCCCCGGGGGAGGGGTGGGGGGCTCCCATATAAAAGGTGTCGGGGGTGACTATGCTAAGGGAACTCGATCCTGATGACGAGCGCTTGTGTTTACAAGGCCCGATTCACCAACCTCGATTCCAGCCTCTCTCTCCTTTTCGTCCCTTGTCGTTGAGTAGAGAGACCCTGGTTGCGGCTGGTCACGTGACCACCCAAATTCTGGGTGGTAAAAAAATATATTCCGAGGGAGGATTGGTAGAGTGTTAGAGTTGTTGCTGTGAGAAATCTACCATGTGAGGGTGACAGCGTTGACTCTGAGTCGCAACTCGCAGACGCAGCAGGTCTTCAAACAACTCGCAAGAAAAGAAAGCACCAAAATTGTTTGTATATATGCTTACATGTGGTTATTCAAGCTTCTACAGGCTTTGCCAGGCCGTTTGCGAAGATAACTGCGATAATCTTTTCTCGGAAACTGCTTGCGTAATTCTCAGAACTGCCGGCACAACTACGACGATCGATCGGACGTTTTACAACGGAATTTTGTCCACGGAAGAAAGCCGATCATTTCAAAAATTAAGTTTACATGTAAGCTTGGTATGTGAACTACGAAAGCCGAGGAGGGACTTCAGACTTCAGACTTCAGACTTCAGTCTTCAGACTTCAGACTTCAGACTTCAGACTTCAGACTTCAGACTTCAGACTTCAGACTTCAGACTTCAGATTTCAGACTTCAGACTTCAGACTTCAGACTTCAGACTTCAGACTTTACTTTAGCCCAACATTTTCATGGCCACAATAGAGAGAGAAATACTTAGACAGAGCTGTGAAAAACCGCTAGTGTGGAAAATATTTATTGACGACTTGTTCTCTTTGTGGAACACCAGCATAGACAAAATAGAATAATTTCTTGTTATAACTAAGGCAAATAGCTTTCATCCAACTATTAAATTTATGGCTGAGATCTCAGAAACAGAGATTACATTACTTGGACACAAAAGTGTACAAAGGAGACAGATTTCAGAAGGAATATATCCTTGACGTGCAAACACATTACAAACCTACGGAGACCTTCCTATACACGAATTCTATTCGTGTCACCCTCCACTGGCGTCACGAAAGGCTTCGCCAAAGGAGAGGCGTTGAGACTTCTTAGACTGACAAATTCCTCAAAGACAACATTTGAAGAAAACTTCACAAACTTCAAATCACGCCTGAAATGTAGAGGGTATCCAGCTAGTGTTGTTGAAAAACACCTCTCAGAAGTAAAATTCTCAGATAGAAAAACAGCACGAACAGAAAAACAACACTGCAGGTAAGAAAATACTACCCTAGCTTTATAACACAATATCACCCAGCATTGCCTAGCCTAAAGAACATGATGGGGAATAGAAAGGCACCTTATACAGAACCAAATCAACATCTGAAAGAAATATTTAAGGAGCCTCCCCTCATCATATCAAAAAGGAAATCCCTTAAAGACCAACTAGTACGAGCTAAGCTATGAAGGCTTGAGAATTTTTTAAACCTGTAGTCTGTAGTCTGAAGTCTGTAGTCTGTAGTCTGAAGTCTGAAGTCTGAAGTCTGAAGTCTGAAGTCTGAAGTCTGAAGTCTGAAGTCTGAAGTCTGAAGTCTGAAGTCTGAAGTCTGAAGTCTGAAGTCTGAAGTCTGAAGTCTGAAGTCTGAAGTCTGAAGTCTGAAGTCTGAAGTCTGAAGTCTGAAGTCTGAAGTCTGAAGTCTGAAGTCTGAAGTCTGAAGTCTGAAGTCTGAAGTCTGAAGTCTGAAGTCTGAAGTCTGTAGTCTGTAGTCTGAAGTCTGAAGTCTGAAGTCTGAAGTCAATCTCGTCCCCAGAGCCAGCGCGTTTCGGTCAGCGGTGACCGAACGCCCAACGGCTCTGGGCGATTCAAAAACCGGAACCAAGGATCCTTGGTTCCGGTCTGCTTGTGCGCGTGCGCGATCTCATTCCCAGCGGCCGCGATCCTTTTGGTCAGCATGAATAAATGTGTTCTGAATATGCGTAGAGAGAGTAACCGCTGTAACTGATTGTGGCTCACTTGTTTATAATGGCGGCAGCTTCTGCAGTTGATGTTACATCGATCGGGTATTTAGACCTCAAATCTTTGTCAAGAATCCTTTGTTACGGATTGAGAACTATTAAGACAACAACACGTTACGTCTACCAAAGCTCGATGAGGTATTCAATTTTCTAATTGACAAGAATATGCTGTTTTTGCTGTCTTTATACTCGATACAGATCAATTCAATGAATGATGCGTTCGTGTTTGATTTTTCCATACCGAATGCGAGCCAGCAGAAAGTTCTGGAATACATCGTGAAAGTTACCAGCCTGAAGGATACCCACGATTTTAGGCGAAAATTAAGTAGATGGGCTTTTAGTTTTGGTTAAATAATTTTCGTCGTGAGTAGTCAAGGCTACCTCTGCTTGTTTGTGAAGAGTAAAGAGTTGCATGTATGTAGTACATGTAAAATTATTTAGAAATCTAAAAGGCAAAACTTCTATTAATTGCATTTTTACTGTAATTCTTCGTCAGATATAGTTTATAATTTATTTTATTTTATTTATTTTCATTTAATTTTGTAAGTTCATTTGTGTATTGTCACTGCTAAGCATGAAGAAATCATGAAAGATTTGATACGAATTCTAGCCAGTAAATGTGCTAGCAAAATAATTGTTGTTGTTAAACCAAAACTTATTACAAATATATATAATAATTAGTCTTGCCTGACAATAAATATATTTCATTTGAGTCATCAAGTGTGAACTATGTCAGTTTGTATATGCAACATGAGTACACAATGTATGTTGTCATATGAAAATCGTTCGATGAAATCAGAAGTTGACAGCCAAAATGGAAATGGCCGAGTCAAATCAGGTAGTCGCAGAAAAATTTCAATTCACTTGAAGCATGGTTTCTATTTGAACAGATAATTGTGACAGGAGGAAGATAAAATGGACGAAATCTGTGTGTACAGAATGTCGCCTGTTTTATCTTCCTCCTGCCCCAATTATTTGCCCTGGGTTTCCAAACTAGGGTTGTCATTGGTAGATCCAGGCTTGCATGCACATATACATCTATATACCATCTTCCTTTCTTTATTACATTTACATAGTTGAGTTGCAAATCCTATAAAGGACAGTCCACAAGTCGATATACTTAGGTTATAGTATATGCTTGGGTATACAAGGTGGATGCACAGACTTTAAAATTATTTGACTGAAACACTGGTAGAGATAGGCACGTTTGTGACCAAGAACACAACACAAGGACACTTGCCAGACTTGAATCTGGATGTTTGGATCCAAAGATCAAAACATTTATCATTAGGCACGACTGTGCCTAGCCTTCTGCCATAAAATTATCCATAGTAGATGAAATTCTTGAGAATAATACATGTATCAGTAGCCTCTCTGGCTATAGGACCCTCAGGGCTGAGCAGAGAGATATGCTGGGAAAACAGGGTGATTGAATGTAATTTTTGTCTGAGATTGTTCCATGAAATCATTTCAATAATAGTCTTGCTGTATTTTAGTGAGGTGTAGGGTGAGACAAATTACAAAATATGTCAAGTAAAAATGTACAGCAATTCTACAAACTAAAAGAGATTTATTATCCAACATTTTTCAGTTTTTCTTTCTTGAAAACCAGACTTTGAACTGTGTTTTGCATTGTGCAGTCAGGACTACAACCAACCTGTTTATAATATTGGTTTTCCACAATAAAAATCTTTTTTGGGATATTTAACTTGTTTTGTGTAGGGACAGGCTCCCATATAAGAGTGACAGGCCAGGGATACTTGTTGTCAGAAATTTTGGGAAATACCCCTGAAAGGTACCATAATCCGTTTGTGGGGCTCAAGTTTATTTTTACCCCTAAAAGCCAATTTAGACTGTTTTATTGATGAGTGATACAGTCCAACCAAGGGCCACATGCCAGAAAAAAATATATATAATAAAATTAATTAATTAAATTAATAATAATAATAATTTTCAAGTTCTGTTTATTTGGGGTTTTACTTTGAAAACACATCCTAAGATAATATCATAATATGTAACAAAACATGATTTTCAATCCCAGGGTATAAATCTCAATATTTTTTTTTTCTAGATATAAAAACAGTGGTCAGCAATAATTTCTGGTCAGTTTTCCAGCACATCAACATTTGCTCCTGAACCATATACAAGTAACAAGGTCTCTACGAATCTAGATCTAGACATCAGTGTTTCTTGACTATGCGGTGGGAGTCACAAATAAGTGATGGGGGTGATCGTCGGAAATTTCGAAAAGAACCCCCTAAAAAGTACCAAAATCTTGTTTTGTGGTTGTGACTCAAATTCAATTTCACCCCTAAGAGGTGCCATTTCTAAGACAAAAATAGTTTTTGTCATATTTTTTCCCCCGGCTTAACCCTAAAAGGTACCAGAGTAACTATAACGGTAGTAATTTTAGATTTCAACACCCCTAAGTGGTATCAAACCACAAATTTTAACCCCTAAAAGATACAGCGATCACCTCCGTCACTTTTATATGATTAACAATTTATATTTCTCATGTAAATTTAGACAGGTAAAAAATCATGTTATCATACATGTTCAAATCATATTTGGTATAACTCAAATTATTTGCATAAGACAATTCTCCATGGATGTAAAGCTTATTAAACATGCAACTAGAGGCGTAAACAAAAGAAAAGACCACCAGAATAAATAGTTTGTAATTTAATTATCCACTCACTTTAACCCACGTACTGCTGTATAAACTCTGTATAAGGGAAATCCACGTGTAAACTGAAGGGTATTTAAAATACAATCGCAACCACGTATTTCATACGAAAACGCCGGTCCAACATTCATCTACATACTGCTAGCTAGTGTGTACATGTACAGTCCTTTCGATATAGCCTGCAGTTTCCGAGTAAATAATCCCGGCGGAACTGCGATCACCAACTGAGATGATTCAGCTGTCGGCAGTACAAGTGTTTACCACAAGCTGTTGACTTGTTTTCTCTTTGTTACTTGATAATTTACAAAGGTGAGTTTTGTGTGATCGACTCATCGGCCGACTCGCCACTGAAAGAGGTCACGGACGTGATTTTCACACCGGTAACCTTCTTCAAATCTGCAACGGTATATTCTCCAACTGATTTTCCAACCAAAACATCCATCGGATGGTTTTGGATTTCCACATTCTCCTTGTAAATTCCGGCTACTGCCTGCTACTGCCTACGTCCGCCATCTTTGATTTTGGGTTCACTTCCGATTCAAATCCATTGTGTTTCAACAGCCAATCAAAAAAATTCAAATAAATTCAAGCGCCCAGAATATTCCAGAGTTCGTGATTCCTTGGTGCTGACCAAAAGGATCGCGGCCTCTGGGAACGAGATTGGTCTGAAGTCTGAAGTCTGTAGTCTGAAGTCTGAAGTCTGAAGTCTGAAGTCTGAAGTCTGAAGTCTGAAGTCTGAAGTCTGAAGTCTGAAGTCTGAAGTCTGAAGTCTGAAGTCTGAAGTCTGAAGTCTGAAGTCTGAAGTCTGAAGTCTGAAGTCTGAAGTAATATTAATAACAATAATAACTTTATATTTATTAAAGTGTCAAGAATTATAGCAGTTGCCCACTAAGTAAGGACACTGTAAAATAACATTAAACTAAAACTATAAATCTTAAATTTGCAGGCGGAATTTGCCTTCCCCCCTAAACTAAAATTCAATCTAAGTAATCTGAAGTCTGAAGTCTGAAGTCTGAAGTCTGAAGTCTGAAGTCTGAAGTCTGAAGTCTGAAGTCTGAAGTCTGAAGTCTGAAGTCTGAAGTCTGAAGTCTGAAGTAATATTAATAACAATAATAACTTTATATTTATTAAAGTGTCAAGAATTATAGCAGTTGCCCACTAAGTAAGGACACTGTAAAATAACATTAAACTAAAACTATAAATCTTAAATTTGCAGGCGGAATTTGCCTTCCCCCCTAAACTAAAATTCAATCTAAGTAATCTGAAGTCTGAAGTCTGAAGTCTGAAGTCTGAAGTCTGAAGTCTGAAGTCCCTCCTCGGCTTTCGTAGTGAACAGCTTCAAGGTAACGAGTTTAAGTGATCGTTAAATTGTATTCACTGCAAAAACTGACGATGGAAAAAAATTCCTTCGTACAGTCCGTTTGACATATTTCGTGCCGTACAAGGTTGTTGATTTTCAAGGAACCGCTTCGAGCGGTTGTTGTTGTAGATTTTTTGACACAAGAAAACTATATTATGGTCAAACTAACACAGAATCAGTTAGAGAAAATAGTAAGCTACTCTTTTATCCTAAAATTTGGACTATTTCGCTCCAAATGAATTTGTAAATAAATGCCGTTGTGTTTTAATTTAGTGAGTTCGCTGGGTCAGCTGTGAACGAGCTTGCCAAGCTTATATATTGTTGTTTTGAAAGTTGGTTTGAGACCAAGGTGTCTGGTCTACAACCTCGTTTAGCTTTACGATCATGAACCTGTCTACTTAGTGTAAAAGTGAATGAAGTCGATGGTTCATCGTTATATTAAATGAGCCGGTAGCTTATAAATTTTGTGTTCGCAAGGCGAATTTTCCATTCTCGTAATTTTCGCGCCGCTGCTTTTGTGGCTCGAAAATATCCGTCACGTATACATGTTCATGTCATGAAGTTGTAAAGAATAAAAACAAACGTTCCATACAAATAGCCTGTTTCACTTTTAACATAATCTTGCCGTATAAAAAAATACTGTTCCATTTTGAACCAAACTCGATTTGCTCCTTCGATCCCTTGGTTAGTAATTATTGTTCACCTTGACAAAACGGCCTCACTGCGGTATTGTTGTAACCGCATAGTCACGTGACCAGCCGCAACCAGGGTCTCTCTACTCAACGACAAGGGAGGAAAAGGAGAGAGAGCCTGGAATCGAGGTTGCCGATTCACATGTTTCAACTGCACTGAAAAGCGAAACATCCAAGGGAATGGATCAATAGAAAGGCGGAAAAAGTAAGAGAAAGAAGCAAAGATTCCTGGGAAACAGTGTGCAACAGCTGAGTACAATAGTTTTGAGTATAATGGCGATTGAAGTAGCTTACACGAATACAGGGTTAGCCTCGTCCTGATTCAAAAATCGCGCCCGCTTCACGTGTATCCAGCGGTTTCGTAAAAGGAGCGGGGAATACGAAACTGGAGTATTGAGCCACTTCATACTTTCCTTAGGTCATCCCACAATGATGAAAATGCTGGCGTGGGATAATTTCAGTGCTATTGGCAGATCTACTGTCAACCAAAGAATTGAACCATATACTGCATATTGGTCACAATTTGTAAAGGATGGTCCTGGTTGGTGGACGAACTTTTTCAAAGCCGTTTGGGGGGTTGAAAATGGGATATTTAACGGTTCAGATCCAGTTCATCAGGAATGTATTCGATTTTGCTTCATGCAAATATTGAGAAATGAGCTTCATCAAGTTGCCGAGCTGTGGAATCAACATCAAATTGCTTCAAGCAAGTTTGGTAACAGCAGTGGTCCTAGGGAAAGACCTGATTGTATGTTTTTTCTTCCCCACCTGTACAACTCAGAAGACTACTAAGTACCTGTTGACCTCCATGAAATTGAGGAGTTTATTCACGAATCAACCATGTGTCCAGCAGATTTTAGTCAAGAGTTTGAGGAATTTGCCTTGACAATTCATCAATTTAAAATATTTTAGAAAAGCTATATATTTTGACACAAGGCGCACGAAGAGAGATCATTTAGTTAAGATAAAATGCCGCATTTTGGAAAGGGGGCGTGACATTTGCCATCACGCATTGTTTTCTCTTTTGCTCAAATAGAAATCCCTTGTGTACGGAATTAAACTGATGAAAAGTTTTTTGGTTTTCAATTCACCTGCTTTAAAACAATTTAGAGAAATCATTCAATAAAAGTGCACGCGACATATTTTATGGGCGGTGCGCTTTTAACAAGTTATTTGTGTAAAGGAAGCATTAAATTTTTGCGTTTATCGTTTAAGTGTTTTATTCATTTATTTTAAGGTTTCCTTCGTATATTTAACAAAGCCGAAATCAAACAGACTTTTATAATCTTCTGTCGTATAAAGTTTTGTCGATAGACTGCAAGCAGTCCATCTTTCGGAAACGCGAACGATCCGCTCTCGATTTCTGCTTGCAGTCTACCATGACATAGCGGCTGACTTCACTGATTCGGTTTAGTTTATGCAGCACACTAGAAAAGAAGCTGTGTGAAGCGAAATAAAACACGCGAACACAGTCCTCTGCTGAACAAGATGCTAAAATTTTCGTTGAGACAATTATAGATGTTTCGCTCAGGCGATGTTTCGCATCTCGCTGTCGTCACTCCGTTACTGGCCGTGGACAAAATCTTGACGAACGGTCCCACAAGCGACTGCGAGATGCGACTCGCCCCAGATTGCTTCTCGTTTCTAAAGTGGCCATGATGCAGCGCGAGATTTGAATGTATTCACTTTTAGAACAGCTGTGTAAAGCGAGAGCAAACCCTTGAATACGGTTTGAATAACAAACGTAAATGTCTTCGAAACAGTGTTGTTGGGCCATTTGGTGACCCGATAAACTAAGCTAAGGTTTTTCTCTGTTCTCTGTTCTCTGTTTTAATTCCGAATCATAAGCGACACTCAGTGTCCTGACCACCCACCCCAGCGTGTCACATTGGGTCATGCCAAATGTAACTCTAACCCTCTCCCTCGGGGAAAATTGCTCTTTTCTTCGCTTTTGCCGAAGATTCAAATTTACCACGAGTGCAGTAATCGGAAATTTTGAATCTCCCTTGTGAATTAGCAAGGTATTGTTTTCGCCGCTTACGGTGATTAACAAAAATGACCCAATATGGCCATTTCGATAACGTATAACAATACCTATTGTTTTCGAAATTGATCCGCATTTCTTGATACGATGAATGCACTTGGATTACAGCCACCCCACGATGTCAATGAAGGGCTTGATCTCTATTTGACATTAATTACAGAGGTTGAAAAGCTATCATAGTCTATTTTACCTGTAGTAACTAATTGACAGGCACAAGTTGCACAATTCCAACAGCTTTAAGGACGGTGCCTCCTATTGTTACTGCGCATACGTTCTGCGCATAATTTCTCACGTCATTAGCGCGCGCTCGAGCGCGTGCACATACAGAACATTGCAAAATCTATTTAAGGCTAAGCTCGGCAGGGAAATATATGGTCGTTTTCTTCATATAACTTACAAAAACGCGTGGTGACCCCTACCTTTTATGTTATAAAATGGAAGCGGTAAGCCTATTAAACATATGATTAATTTTTTGCTGTGTGCAAAAGTTATTTAGACTGTATTTTTGGTATACCAGAGGAGAGCTGTCAGGGTTGATAATGGCTACGTTGCGATGATTTTTAATTAAAAAACACATAAACAGTAGTTGTTATATTACCATTTGTTAAGTATTTTAAAGCTTTTTTATATTTATTGTTGCTTTCGTGTATGTCAAGGCAAATTCAAAGGGAATCTTCGAAAAAATATGTTTTTCTTTTTTTCCGAGAAAATGCTATTTCAGCATTTTTTTCCAGATTGAAGCTTGATTATCTCTGAAAAATGCGTGGTTACCCCCAATTTTCTTTTTGGAATCCAATAGCCCTTGCTAAGATCTGCTTTTCCCGCATAGTCATAAACCGCGCAAAAATACTTTGGTATTAGGAGGCACCGTCCTTAATGATCAAGTATTAAATCATTTCTGGTAACAGGTTAACGGTTATGGGAAATAACCATTCTTAAAACTGAACTGTGAGCCTCCTAAGCCATCGTAACTACTAGCTGGAAATTTACTTTTTAAAATGATCTTCGGTTTCACTACACTTCGGACCGGAGTATCCGATTGGACATGCACAGTAATAGTATAATCCATCTTTTTCCAAGTCAGTTTTCTTGCACTGTCCTTCGTTCTGGCAAGCTTGTTGGATCGCTTCTTCTTGGTTACAATCTGTGAAATATATGAATGAAAGAAGAGTGATTTAAAAGAGATATCATATATATATTTTTGAAATAAACAAGATACCACGCACGCTCTGATTGGCTCAAACACATTTACCATAACTCTATCAAAACTTAGAAAATTGCTTCGTGCTTTTATTAATCATAAAAACAATAGAAAACGTTTTCTCTGTTTCCATAAAATTATGGTAACACTCGTGAATATTTGGGAGAACTAGAAAATGGCTATGGAAACACTCGCTTGCGGCTCGTATTTCCACAGCATTTCTCGTTCTCCCAAACTTCACTCGTGTTACCATTACTCTATATGGAAACACGGAAAACGTTTTCTATTTGGTATATAGCACAGTGCTTTTCTAATAATTCTGGCGAAACCAAACCCATAGTTTCTTCCACGCCGTTCGGTTAGTCGGGAGCGGCGCAAAGAAAACGCCTTTTTACCCTCGTGTCACGTGACTCGAGGTATTGTAGCCAGTCCCGTGTCACTCACTTTCCACATTTTTTCCACTCGGCATTAATCTCGCTGCTACTAACAGAACGCCTGGAACAGGCTACGAAAGCCATAATAATCACCCCAAGCTATTGGCATGCTGTGAGCCTATTATGTATTGGGAAGTATTGAATGTAACCAATAACTTGTGGTATGAATGGAGGACTTCAGAACCCGGGACCATCGGATTTCACTTCTAGCGCTCTAACCACTCCGCTATGCTTCCTGGATTCAGAGCCACCTTAAGTTTCGAAAATTTAGGTGGCTCTGAACCCTTTCCTTAGGATTTGTCCATAACATGTTGATGATCATTCAACTTGATGCAATAATAAAATTAAAATAACAATGTTTTCAAACAACAACAACAACAACAACAACAACAATAATAACAACATTTACTGAGCTAGTCTCCTTCACAGCCGTTATTTGCAATTGGGTCGTCATGCAACTCTGAGAGAAGCGTCACTTGACGACCCAAATGATCGAGACTAGAGAGACTATCACCGAGCTTGTTTTATACGTTCAAAACGGAATACTCGTGACCTTCTTCCTTGTACTGGCAATTGTGTCCAGAATACCCTGGTACACAGTGGCAGAAGTAGTCAAACGTTGCATCACCCCAACCAGTTTTTTCGCATGATCCTCCGTTCTGGCAGTCGCTATATTGGGTCGCTTCTGCTTCACTGCATTCTGTGAAATGTATATGAATGTAACAATTAGCGGAGCGGTTTCTATAGGATACTCGTGAAACCATGCAAACCAAAATAGTCGGGAGTTTTTCATTTAATATATTTATATTACTTAAAACAGTCGAAACCCTTGGGAAGGCTTATACAGGCTGGCGCTTAACTCCGGGTTCGTAGCATGAAGCAACTAGGAGTATTACTTCTACCCCTCAGGAAGGGATGCTAGTCCATCGCAGGTCACCTTTAAGAGGCATTGTCGTGGGTTGTGCTCATCATTTGCCGGTACCCGTTTCTACTCCAGGGCCTGATTGATCAAAGGGTGGATAGCTTTATCGAAGTCTTATAACAAATAAAACAAACTACGCCATCCACTGGATAGTGATTTATCTTATACGTTTCCCAAAATTTTTAACTTACACATTTTCCGATGATCAAATTTTGGCTGTTGCATGTTGACCATATAAAGATTCATCAGACGCTTTTTCATGTGTTTATTTATTATCTATGACTTTTTGACAGATTTTTAGTTTTGTTTGCTGTTCCGATATTCGATTTGGGAACGTTCCCCTTTGAAAAAAAGTGGAACAATCGTTCCTAATTGGTGTTGTTCCTTTAGCGTAAAGTGGAACACATTTATGTTTCAAATAAGAACAAACTGTTCACGTGGAGCTAAAAGAGAACCTTTTGTTCAAAATTTTCGCCCGGGAATGGAACATATTGTTCCTAAATGGGTTATTTAGGAACAAGTGTTCATAACATTAATTGTTCCGTTTTTGACATTAGGTTCCTTTTTAGTGCAGAGAATCTGCAGTATTCTCGGTTTTCACTGTCACGCAAGTGTCACGCCATAAAAAAAATCGAAACCGTTCAATGAATGAAGTCAAGGAATTGACATGTCATAGATAATGAATAAATAAGGAATCAGTCCAAGTCTCAGGTCTGTGCGGTATTCCGTACTCGAGTTATTTGTCAAAATTGTCCACACAAATTTATAGAGCTCAGTATGGAAACGCCATGTTGGAGCCCTGAGGGGCTCCAACATGGCCGCTGGAAATAGGAAAAAACATCTGGAGTTCACTTTTGCCAGAAAGGAGGTTTGTTTTCTCTTGTGAACTTTCGAATATTTAAGATAAATATTTCTCCTTAAACTTAAATTGTTTAGAATGCTGAAAATCACCCGAAGAGTCATGTTTTAGATACGTAACAGCTCTATCACGGCCGTCCTCCTGATGTCACGTACGATGAAAACTCGGAAATTTAAACCGTTCTATTTTCAAAAGGAAGCATGAGATAGAGCTAAGAAATTGTGAAAAGATATATATTTAGGTAATCTTTCCTTGAATGAAGGAAAACATTCTGTAGGCCTCGCGGTTTTGAATTTTAGAATTTGATGACGTCACGTGAAAACCAAGAATTGGTCAACCTCGATTCCAGGCTCTCTCTCCTTTTCCTCCCTTGTCGTTGAGTACTCAACGACAAGGGAGGAAAAGGAGAGAGAGCATGGAATCGAGGTTGAGAATTGGTATGAGTTGGGAGAACAGATTCACTAAGTATCTATGGCGTTAGCTAATCGATATTAATAATTAGTTAAAAAAAAACTTGCGAGGAGGGAGGGGTGGAGTAGAACATGTAACATCACCGGAATACTACTTTAATTCATTAAATCTATTTTTTGCTCAGACGAAATGCTCTCCTTGTGGTAGCTTTATCTAGAACAAGGTGCTTGCATTTAACTCATACGGTGAAGATCTGTAGTGCGTTACTAGTTAGTTACAGGTTAAAAGAAAACAAAGCTTGCTTGAGTTCATTTTATCGGTGATATTTACGGCGCGCGTAGTATTTTTGACGAAATTCGAGGTGTTTGGATAGCCGATGAAAGACTGTCTCGAGTGTTTGATATATATATATATATATATATACATATATATATATCTGTCTAAATTTTACAAAACGTACCTGATGGAAATGGCTAAATTTATTCAATTTACAAAGGTTTTATGGGCGGCAGTAGCTATAGGGGGGGAGGTTATTCGCCCTAGTTGGCATCACATCTGCCTGCTAATGTTTCAATAATCTTTTTCAGTAATGGTTTAGTACACCCCCCATAACCCCCCCCCCCCCCCCCCCCCCCCCCCACCCACCCTGGTGTTAAGTTTCCCTTAGCTTAGTGTCCACGCCCAATATTGATTTACTCTCTCGGCCCCATTCTTCTCCGATAGGAACGAAGGTAAACGGCTGTTGATTTGAATCTCAGTAGCGCGCGCGGATTCGGAGAAGCGAGCCGATTTGTAGCTTTCTGTATTGCTGTCTAAAAAAAGTGCACTGGAGGACATCATTAAGTCCAGAGAAGGTGGAAGTCTTACGATTAGCTGGTTATGCGTCGGCTATTATCCTACCTCAAACGAATCCGTTCACGGGTTGACAATTTCTTGGTTGTTTGAGGTAACGATAATGCGGGCTTTTTTTTAGACAGCAGAAGACTTTAGCCACATCAATTAGGGCTCGGATATGGAATTAAGCGGACATTTCTAGGCGTTCCTAACGTGATTTGGCTTGAAATGTTCTGTGGCTAAAGTCTTATAAAAAATCTGTTGATATAACGGAAGGCTGGCTTCCCCTCTTCACGGCCGCTTTTCACATCCGGGGTATTGGTTAAAATGGCGTACAAACAGCAAAGTTCGCAGCCGCGAAGAATGGCTTCAAGTTGACTTCAAGCGCTCGTGTGAGTAAAAAATTTCGTTTGATGAGTTTTAGCTGTTCACGTGGGTAGATATTTCTGTGATTTGTCGGTGCTGAGCTATTTGATAGCGTGGGTTCCGGTGTTTTGAAATTGACATTAGCCATATGACGTATCGAACACTCTCTCAGTCTCTCTGCTACATATTTAAAATGAGTCAGTGTTGCTTTTAATCCTGAATGTTTAGGAATTAATTCTTCGTCCATGTGTAAGGTTCTTTTCCAGTTCATTTGAGGCGATGTATCGCTTTAGAAAGCTTCAAGTCAGCTCTCCGAATTACAGTTTTGGTTTGATTTCCTTGGTATCACATTTCATGTTGCAAGCATTTTAATTAAATTGTAGAACTCACGACTCAATAACAATGCTGTAAATTTAGTATGCTTGGTCTAAAAAGACATACGATAGAGTAATTTCACGTTATTTGACCTCTTATTAGCCGCTATTAAAAGCTCTGTTTGCATGAAATCTATAGTTTTGTATGAAATTTCGGGAGGTACGTTTTATCAAATTTAGACAGATATATATATCCGATTATGTAATTGCCTTTAATTTTGTATTATTGTTCTAATTTTTCTTTTCAATTTGTTATATAATCTTTTGCCATGATTTTGTTTATTGTTCGTCATGTAATTATATATAAGGGCAGAGGTCTATAACTAGAGGTTTCCATCTCTGGTATTGGGTCTTGGCCCATCAGATTCGCAGTTAGGCTATTTTTAGACATTTTTCGCGCGAAACCAGCAGCCAATCACGTTGAGCCATTTTTAATATGCGAGCGCTACGCAAAGGCAGAAACTTTGCCGGCCAAGGAAAAGCGAAAAGCGTCACAGCAGAATGTAATAATTGTTTAAATACTTCACTAAATTTAGGTCAAACTTCGGTATACTTTTGTAAAACTATAAATCGACTGAGTGATTTTTCAGTTCAGTCTAAATGAAGCATGACTTGTATGAATTCGGCGGCAAAACTTGGCGCGGTGTCCACGGTTGGCAAGTTGAATGAAAAGAAAGCAAGACAAAGGTTTCTCCGCGGATTAATCTTCGCTCAATCTCTCCAAAGTTTCGTATATTCTGGAAAATTGTGCAGATGGTTTAGCTTAACATGGGAAGATTCGAAATAATTGTGGAGCTGAACATTATATTCATTTGACAAGTTGAACGGACAGCTATACGCAGCGAAGGTTTCACTTGTTTATACGGCGGGCAAAACTTGCGCGACTACAGAATTAACGAACTGAGCTTGAAATCAAGTTCATTGAAGTAAAAGAACAAAGGAAACCCTCAATATCTACATGGATGGAAAGAAAGAGAATTTCACTGTGAAGTGATCTTTGAATGATTGACTGTCACGAACGCTTGACGAACTGCCGTAAGCTTAAGTTATAAGCTTAAGCTTAGACTATAAGCTTAACTGATCCATGGATATTTATTGCGCTGATTTTAAAACAAGCCTCGTCGTCGAAATACAAGGTAACAATACTGAATAGACTAAGCTTAAACTTGTGTTGTAAACAGGTTTTCATTCTTTGGACGAATTAATTGTGTCCGCGGTCTTCCCGTAAATTAATTTCTGGCTGCCTTTATTAGTACTCTTTCAGTCGCATTAGTTGTACATTTTACAGGCATTTCCCATTAAATATTTCGTTCCAAACTTCGTGCATTATTTAGTAGAATTAACTTTTGTTTGATTTAGAAGGGCCAAGGCTTTTTACTTAGTGATTTTAGCCATCTTTTCAATCGACGAACAAACCGTCTTGAACAAAAATTGTCGAGCTAGCGCGTTCACTGACCATATTTGTCAGGCATGGTGCGTGATTGGCTGCTGGTTTCGCGCGAAAATGTCTAAAAATAGCCTAACGTAACTGCGAATCTGATGGGCCGCGCGCAATGCTTGATGGAAACCTCTAGTTATAGACCTCTGATAAGGGTCAATATTCTGTTATTACTCTGTACAACTGGTGAAGGTCAAACGACCGAAACGTTTTAGTAAAGTTTTTTAAATTTTTTACATGTCAAAGGTTGTCCGTCTTTGGTTTTATCTTCGAACTGGACTATTATTAACCCACCAAAGCTTGGCCGGACTGTGTACTGCTCGTTGGGATCCCTATTGGTATGACATCTTCCGTTGGGAGGCTCAAGAAACTTCTTAACCGTTCTATATATAGGACAAAAAATGTACCTACCTAACTTCTCGAATTGAGGTCGAATATGCTCAGGCATCTTTTCTAAGCCACCTAATAAATAAAAAAGTAAATGTACATGTATAAAAATGTTAGTGAACTTTTCTTTAATTAATTTTCTCGTTGTTTAGGCAGTTCAAGAGCGGGCAGTAGACAATGGGGAAGTGGAGGGAGAATACGCTTGACGGCGAAAATAAAATGGTCATTTCAAGGACATTTTCGGTACCGGCGGAATTACAGTTGACGGCCACAGAAAGCACACTTCCCGGCAAACTAAACTCGATTCTCGACCGTTTCACAGATAATTATTGTTAAATCTTGGCTCGATGGCTATTCAACGGATTATGTTTTATAAGCGAAAAAAAGCCGCCCCAATCATTTCGCATTCATTCACAGTAAAAAAATTAGAGAGTTCAGGGGATCGCGAAAATACCCACAGTGCCCAATTCTTCGAATAAATATTTTTGGTGATTTAAAAGGGGAAAAAAATCTGATGAAAAAATACCCTAATAACGGTCCCCTCGTTCAATGCATATGCTCGCTTTCCGACTAGTTTTGCCCAATTTTAAGAAGAAACATTTTGTTGTGATTTAAACTGAGAGCTGAAAAGAACTGGAAATCTGATAAGAATTCATAAAAGCACAATAATTAATCTAAAGGACGTCTTACCAGATTTGTTGCCATCAACAGCAGCGCAAAGCATCCAAACAACAAAGCACACGATCATAGCTGTCTTCATTGTTGAAAGTTCTCTAGCTCTTGGAAAAAAAATTCTTCTTCACGAACTTGTGTCCCTTCTGTGACTTGTAAGACGTTTGACTTGTTTATGAGATCTTCTCGAACATTTATTGGCTCATTTGATAAATTATAGATATCTAACGAATTAGATAATGCATTTGTGCTTGCGTTCTAGTCCTTTGTAGTATATAATTAACCAATCATATCTCATTCTGCCAGCTTCTTATCCATCATCAGCTTTACACACCCCATTAGCTAGTGGTAAAATGTTTCAACGAGATCATTGTTCTCTCATATGCCCTTACGGTCAAAACAGCTCAAGCGTTCCGTTAATAATTTCAATATGAAGCCTGATCGAAAATTCAAAACAAGACTCAATCCAATACTCGAATGTTGATTTGATTAATGGAAAAATATCTCTTTCCATCCCCGTGAGAGAGGAAATCTGGAAAAAAAGAGAGGACATTTTTAAAACGATTTGATAAAAATGCAGGGATATGATTCTCGTTTCAGAACTGCCAGTGTTGACTGAAAAACGAAAGAATGTCTGCTGTCGCAATTCGAACCCAAAGGTTTTTTAAATTGCTCACTTTACGGCAAATTTATCGCAACTTGTCGACAATATAGCAATGAAATAACTACAGGAAGAAAATGGGACGACTATAAATTTGGAAAGAGCCAAGCGTGACAAGCGTGGCTTCGTGACTGTTTCCTGCGGTTAACCGGTGGCTTTCAGCGTCAATGGTCTGGTTGGAAATTATAAAAGCGGTCGCAGTCGTGGGAGCAACTAATAAATTTCCTCTTTTTTTTTTCTTCAGATTTACTATCACCTCTCTCACGGGGATGGAAAGATATATTTTGCCATTAATCAAATCACCATTCGAGTATTGGATTGAGTCTTGTTTTGAATTTTCGATTCTTCATTTGATGAATGGATTATTGAAATGATCAGAAATCAAATTTGCACTAATGAATTCATTAATGCATTCTTGGCAGGAACGCTTGAGCTGTTTTGACTGTAAGTTCCATTAGTAACTCATTTGAATTAAAGATATTTACCAGTTACTTGCGCTCTGATTTCTGTGTAGTATAATGTAAACCAATCATCATTCGTTTTACCTCATTATCTATTACGTCTACCACGCCCCACGTGTGTTAAAATATCTCACTATACCCCCAAGTATTAATTAAGGGATCGCTGTCTCGCCTATGCTTGTGACTGGACTTATAGTATCCGGACCAGCCATCCCAATCTGCAACTGCGCATGCTCAGTTCACGGGTGTCGTTGTGTTGTTTTGGAAGTCCCCCTGGGAGAAAAATCCCCAGCCTAGCGTGAGATCTTCTGATTCCGAAAAGGTTTTTTTTTTCATTGTCAAATACTTTAAAGCCACATAAAAGCTCTCTCTGGGAGTTTACTTTACAGAAAACAATCCCGCCGTCTACATGCGTAATAGTTTTCTTACAAGCCAAGGGGCTTAACTGAGGCCGGTAGCATGAAGCGACTAGTTCATTGCAGGTAACGCCCCCGCAGCACTTTTGGTAGCCTGCGAGAGCAGACGTAATTTCCGGCTCGAACGGGGAAACTCGAGCCGGAAATTACGTCTGCTCTCGCAGGCTACACTTTTGGTTGCCCTGAAAATTCGCCGGTACCTATTTAGCCGTACTCCTGGGTGTAAGTAAAACTGACGTCTTGCCCAAGAAGACAACACAATGACCCCGGCCACCAGCGCTCGAGTCCGCGGACCGTTCGATCCGGAGTACATAGCCCCTCCCGCATCAGTGTAAACAGAGCTGCATGTTACTTTTCTTCGTTTCGTTTAGAAATCATCTGTGAATTAATGTGGAAGACGCGGTGGCATAGGACTCTGAATCGAGCAGTCAAGCGCAGAAATGGGTACCGACGCTGTTAGGGCAACCTGACAGAATGCTCAGGGGCTACATGCGATGAACTAGCTTCCCATCACAAACCGGAGTTAATAAGCGCCGCCCTGGAGGTTCCTCTGCTCCTTACGATTGGAACGAACTTTATCTTACCTTAGTTTCCAGTTTGATTTATATGATACATTACTAAACGATAATTTTACAAAGATTTACAGACATGTCATTGACTGTGAATAGCCAACATTTTGTCTTATTCGTTTTCAGGTTGAATTTATATGACAAAAAGGGAAATATGTTTTTCTTTAAAATAAAAATCGCCCTCAAGCCGTTGTAGCCGAATTCCTTCAAGTCGGGCGGAGAACCAAAGCACTTAAGCACAAAATTGCTACACAGTCTGTGAAAAAAAACTACAAATTAGTCTCACCACGAGATTTTTATTTTTACTAAACTAGATACACTTTTTTGCTCTCGTTATTACGGCTGTGACACTCACACCTAGTTGTAATAAAAATATTTCAACATTTCGCGCGATCATTGTCCTCATATGCCCCCAAGTAATGGGGAACATGAAAGGTTTTGATTATGACCGTAAGTCAGTATTAGCCAACCAGTGCTAGAACTAGCCTGCGAGCAAGCTCTCTTGGCGTTTTGGGGGGGGGAAAGGAGAAAGATTTCACTTTCCCACCTCCCCACCCCCCACCCCCCCCAAAACCCCCAGAGCTTGCTCGCAGGCTATGCTAGAACGGGTGTCTTTGTCTTTAGGCAATAGACTCCTTCCAGGTTTTGCCCCGTCATTTTATTGCCCGCGGGGGCAAAAATGGCGCGAAATATAGACGGTTTGATGTGAAAGTTAAAATAAACGGAATTCGGCGATGCCAAACAATTTTTCGTACAATTTGATCCTATTAATTTTTTGAATTGTGAACTTAAGATACCAGGAAAAGTATTTTATCAGTACTGATCAACGGGATGTAGCCATGCTACATGCAATTGTCGTCCAAAGTCCTTGGGACAATGAACAAAATACCACCCAGTGACAATGTCGTTTGAAGTGAGAAGTGCAGAATTCAATGTTTGGATCCCCCCTGCCCCCCATAACAATGTTGAAATATGGTCGCAAGATTGTACGGATGAAACTCAACATTGCATTAGGGGTGTGGAGGGAGAGGTGAAGACTACGACCATTTTTTGGCGACTGAAAATATGGTGTCCCAAGACTTATGACGACAATTGTAGAAAGCGTACAGTCGCGTCCAAGTAAACGGTTTCCCAACCTCGTTCCCAGGGTCTACTCCGCTTTCAAGATGGCGGCTGGGCGCGGAGAAGACCCTGGTACACGCTGCAAAATACTCCACGAATCGTGGAGTATTTTATCACGTTACACACGATCGAAACTCGTTTTAGTACACTTGACCAACGGTTCTGGGATCAAATATCATATTTGATCCTAGAACCGTTGGTCAAGTGTAGAGAAAACGACTTTCGATCGTGTGTCACGTGACAAAATACTCCACGATTCGTGGAGTATTTCGCCAGCGTGTACCAGGGTCTTCTCCGCGCCCAGCCGCCATCTTGAAAGCGGAGTAGACCCTGGGAACGAGGTTGACGGTTTCCTATACATTTGCTGTCAAAGTCCGCGGGAAGTTTACATCAAACAATTTTCTAGAATTGGTTTAGTTTAACTGACTATCTTTTTCCCGAGATCATAAATTCAACCTGGAAATGAGAAAGACACATTTTTGGCCATTCACAATTGCAGTTAACTGTAGATGTGCGTCGAAGCAGGAATGGCTCAAGAAGCGCACGAGAGTCGACGGGAGTAGCCGAGAACGCGAGGAACTCGAGCGGACAGGCCAAACTCGAGTTCGGTGGCGAGGTGTTGTCGATGGCCTATGCTCCTCTTGGAGCGACGGGCCTAACGTATGTAATGAAAACTAAATGATAGGCTTAGATCAGCAAACTCTTAGAACCAAACCATTTTTGATGAAACTAAACGATTGCGGGATACCGAGAGAAAACTAATTCTCTCTTATTTCCAGCCATCTAATGGTGCGGTATGTATGAGACAGGACTGTGAAGACCAGCACATAATGTCCGAGCATGGCGCCAGATATATCGAAAGGAAACCGACAAGTGCAAAACAAGGGCGAAGCGTGCGCACGAGATTATATGAGCCGAATTTTTTATTAGCTTTACTATTCATTTTGTTCCTATTTCCATAGTTTTCTGCGTCGATCCTAGCAACCTCGTTCCCAGGGTCTCTCATCTCCCCACCCCTCGCGCCTCTGGGGTGGGGAGATGAGAGACCCTGGGAACGAGGTTGGCGTCCTAGTAGCAGATTCGAAATAATAATCAATCCTCGGCATACCTGCTTATTCGGTTAATTTTAAGTCATCAAGTTACCCATCGCCTAGCGTGAGATCTTCTGATTCTATAAAAGGTTTTTTTTTTCATTGTCAAATACTTTAAAACTACACATAAAAGCTCTCTCCTGGAGTTTACATTACAGAAAATAAGCCCGCCGTCTGCATGCGTATGTAATTGTTAAAGTCTTCTCAGTGACAAGCCAAGTGGCTTACTGAGGCCAGTAGCATGAAGCGACTAGTCCATTGCAGGTAACGCCCCCGGCAGCACTTTTGGTTGCCCTGAAAATTCGCCGGTAATTAACAGCTGATAGAGCAAGAAGAAAGAAACGTTGTGTCCAAATTATAGCTTTGTAGCATTTTTTGTAACCGAGTTATTACAAAAATAATTTTCAGAAAATTACAGTACTTAGTATGCAGCCGCCATGTTGGTGTCCTTCAGAGGGACACAAATATGGTGGCCATAAAATTGCACAAGAATTAGAGTAGATTCTACCAGCAATTCAGTCATCAGCTTTCACTTCAATGCTCTTTATATATCACTTCTCAATTATTATCGCGTCTGAATTTTCGAAATTTAAAAATGACATACAAATATCCGTTTTTGTGGCAGTTCAGAAACACGTTCATCCGGGACATCACAAATTTCAAAATGCTTTATTTTCAAAACGAAGCATTGAATCGATACCAAACTTTGCATAGAGATTAATGTTTGGTATATCTAGAATATGTGAAAATAATAGCTTTGTAGAATTAACAGTTTAGATTTTAGAATTTTGATGACATAAGATGAAAACCACCATTGCTCCAGACTTCCATAGATTCGGCGCTCAGACTCTAGGAAACCGGTCAAGTTTTTTCCTGGATCCGCCCCTGCAACCACTGATTGCAGGTCAAATTAACAGCCAATTGTTGCGAATCCGACCAATCTCGTTTCCAGAGTCCTCGTTACCCTTGTCCAGCGGTGGAGCGGCCAACAAGGACAGCGATCCGCCATGACAGGATTCTTGGACTTCCGGTTCTACTTCGCATGTGTTCAACTGACGGACGCCACGATTCTTGGACTTCCGGTCTTTATTGCGCAGGTCAGGCGGATCACTCTATCCCAGAAGTCCTTGTTGGCCGCTCCACCGCTGGACAAGGGTAACGAGGACTCTGGGCCGGCCAGGCTCCTGCCCCGGCTATCAACCGAATTCGCAGATGACGTCATTCTAAAATACGTGAGAACGTGACAGCTCCGCAAATGATCCCGGGACCGCAAATGATCCCCGACCGCAAATGATCCCCAAATTGGACCGCAAATGATCCCCGACCGCAAATGATCCCCAGAATGGACCGCAAATGATCCCGCTAAAAATCGAGGAATGGCGTGGACGGTGGACGCGATTTTTTTCCGATTTTGAATATTTTCCCCAATAACTGAATCTGTGCACGCTAGACATTTTTATGACGGAAGTGATATATATTGTTTCATTACTTAAGGCATTGATGCAGATTTTAGAAAAAAAAAAAAAACCTCAAAATAACTGAACGAGAATACCAGATATATTCTAAAAATAGTTAATTCGAGAAGGTGTTATTTTTGGTTTTCGCTGTAAACTTCATCCGCGTCTAGAATGATTGCAGATTTATATTGCTTTCGCGTCACCAATATTCATTTATCTATAAATTTCGAGATTGAATACGGTATTCTGCGCCATGAAACAAGCTATACATGGAAATTGAAACACCCGTTACAGCAAACTACTTCACGAAATCGGCAAATAACATTTCCGGTGAATTATCGTGATTATTTCATGCTGTTTTGGCGGCATCGACTGCATTTAACACCCGGCCCGCTTTGATGAAGTGTGAAAACTGTGAATTTTTTTTCAGGCTAAACTCACTCTCAATCAACAACACGATTTTTTTAAATTCTCCTTTTTATTTGTTAATAATATTATTTCATTTAATCTGTATTTCGAGCAGATTATATATGAAAGCGTTACATATCCTTTCTTTACTATAAAACGTTCATAAGTCCGACGTGACTTATCACACTTTGATATTTCGTGATAACATTGTACATTTCAATTATTTCAACAATAACATAACTGACCATAACTGGCAACTTCAACGGCAACAACGCAATGTTTTACTACCTTTACTCTAATTAGTTTCCGTCCAGGTTTCACAATTTTGCTCGATGAATATAGCCGTCCACACTGTTTAACTGATTTCATGTAACACGCACACATCGCAGAAAACGTTGTCGTCTGAATAGACCTGTAAAGCTCCACCACTCTCAAAAACTCCTTGGGTATAGCACTGGAACTTCTTTCCACAATTAGGACAAATTTCCTCTGTGACGTTTCCCTCGCCGTATTTGTTTTTCAATTCCTTCGCAAAAACAGCATGAAATAATCACGATAATTCACCGGAAATGTTATTTGCCGATTTCGTGAAGTAGTTTGCTGTAACGGGTGTTTCAATTTCCATGTATAGCTTGTTTCATGGCGCAGAATACCGTCTTCAATCTCGAAATTTATAGATAAATGAATCTTGGTGACGCGAAAGCAATATAAATCTGCAATCATTCTAGGAGGGGGACATTGGGGTTTGCGGTGTTGCGGTGTTGCTCAGTTTTTATGCGGTATTTCGGTGAATAAAATCCCACATTGCGGTATTGCGGTGATCTCAAATCCTGCGGTGTGCGTTGTTTGTGTTTTTTAAACCTCCGGTGTACGGTGAAACGAAATTATTTGCGATGTTACGGTTTCTTGTTGGACCCTTGTACAATAATCGTCGACCTTTGTCGTCCTTGTCAGAACTAAATTTATAGCTTCTATATCTTCGTTAACCCATGTTTATTTATTAAAAGCACGTACCTTTGTTAAACCTGTTAATTTGTAACACAGTATAGTCAAATACTACTGTCCAGTTAATATTTTATGCTTCAGCAGCCAGTCGCAAGCCGTCTTCATTTATAAGTAACTTAAGAGCGGTTTGCTGTAAGGACCGACTAAGGGATGCAAGATAGAAAAAAGCGTTTTCCCCAAACTTTGCCAGAATAAAGTCCTCGGTGAACTAGTTCTAAAAATATAAGTTTCGGGTCGTTTAGAATTTTATTTATTTTTTAGTGAATTTTTTTGTGTTTTGCGCTTGGAGGCAGGCTAAATTCACGCTGAAATCGAGACTTTTTCGAAAGCTCCCGTTTAAATATTGAAAGCCTTTTCGAAAAGATTAACCCATGGAGTCAAAATCTGTTATTTCCACAGGTTATTAGCGGTATAAAATTTAAATTAAACGTAAACCTGAATTTTTGACGAAATTTTTAAATTTACACCCTTCAACCTTCGTTACAACAACCGAATTTTGGCTAAATTCAAGGCTCAAAACAGCAATCTGGTACATGGATTTACCCAACGAGACTATACTCCGAGGAACAACAATCATTTCAACTAAACATCAGGCGAAAAAAAAATTGGGGTAAATAAAACGGAAAGTTCTGAGAGCGTTTTCAAAACAGGTCACTTGAGCAATATGAGCGACCCGTTGACCTTGCGTGACAAAGGGAAATCAACAAACGGTAGCTCTCAAAATGGATTCCTTCGTTGAAATACGTATCAGTTTGCTTTTCTGTTATGGTTTTAAGTAGAGGAAACTAGATTCTTGAATTTGGAGTTATGTACTCGCAGTACTAAGCTATGAAGGGAGATTTAGACAAGTATATTTTGAAATTTCACCCACTGTACTTAGACGGTTTCTGATATGTTGATCACGGAATTATACATTGAAAGTCTGTTTACAATGCAAATGTGGCATCACCTACGAAGTAAAAGTCAATTGACCGAATATTCCTTACCTTAGTAAGCTTTTCCTGCCCGGAAACCACAGCATTTTTAGCAAAACACAGAGCAAGATCGCCGAGTCATATCGCACGTGGAGCCAAGTTGTCAAATGTTTTTATATGTTAACGATTAACCAAGGCAAACCACAGGACACCCAGCAGTACGGCTAGTCACCTGCGCAGCCATTATTTGTGTCGTCACGCGTTGCGTGTCGACACAAATAGGTGACTACAGTACGGTGATATTCCGTCTGGTAGTTGATAATCCGCTTGTGTATAAATACGGGCAAACAGACGGATTATACGTCCAGACGAACTATCTATGTAGTTCCTCTGCCAAGACGAACTAAGCAGATAGTTCGTCTCGACGAAGTTGGGCAAACATTTGTTTTAGTTTAGTTTAGTTTAATGTGTTCGCCATGATAATTTACAAATAATTTAGTTCGTCTGCTTATACGTCTCCAGTATAAAGACGGGCACAAGACGCATTGGGCTCTTAAAGCATGTCTCCAAATGGGGTATGTCTCTATATCTCTCTAGACTCAAATAACCCCTTCAAGAGAGGGGTGGGAGATCCCTCCAACCCCTTCTTCCAATCCCTTCAAGGCGCCTTTCCGAGTACAGATAGAACTAAGTCCCTGTATACGTACGTATCAATCGACTCCATTAAAAATATAAATAGTTAAAAAGACATGCATAGCGCCTTTTTGTAATATTCGATTTGCTTTTTATTTATTCCATGACACATAACCCAGTTTTAACAAACACAATACCATGCACTGTGCATACTCCAATTTACAGTAAAACATTTTTATCTGCTAATAAATACCAATTGGCAACAAATAATACAAGGAATTTTCAAGTGAAACAAAGATGGGAATACGACGGCTGTCATTTTCACTAGTACCGTATTTTCTTGATTAAACGCCGGGTCCTAAATAAACACTGAGTTCAAATAAACACCGGCGGCGCTTAATCGAGGTCCCGGCGTTTATTTGAGTTCCGGAGTTTATTTGATTTAAGTTCACGAGCCACCAGGGCATAACAGCTCGATGTATCAGTTTTGCTCACTATTCAACCAACCAACCAACCAACCAACCACTCATTCACAATGACTTTTTTGTATCAAAGTTTGTCACTAGTCTGAATAGAGACAAAGTTGTTGAAATTTTTGTTTAGTGGATGATTTTGTTAATGCTTTATTAAAAGTCCTTTATTTCAGCAAACGTTATGGTAAAATCAACAAAAAACGTGGCTATAAACGCCGGGTCTGTAAGGCCGAATTTTAAATAAACATCCGCTAATCCTCTTAGACGGCAAATCAGCCACACCCAGTTGACAAGCTCCCATAAGGAAGAAAGTTACTCCGCCTTGCGCCTTGCATGGAATCCGTCTGTGCACACGCCAAAATATTCACAAACAGTGAATGGCGATGCTATGTGTTCTCATGCTGCCTTTCTTTTGCATGTCGCACAGCTGGTTCTAAAAACCAAGGGATGCTGTGGTGTACTTCACCCAGGCGGGTATCCCGGGGGTGGGGGGGGGGGGGGGGTACTCCCTTAAATATAAGTGGCCTATACGGGGACGTGCCGCTGGACGGGGTATGGTTTTTGGCCTCTCTGCCCTGAACAGGGTATATAATTTTATGCGAGTCTGTCCTAAACAGGGTCTGAACCTGTCCTAAATAGGGTATGGTTGTACGATTGTCGTCGTAAAAATATGGTTTATACAGTATTTAGAGATCGGAGACGTTTGCCGCGTATCAGTCAAACGTGATAAGCTACATTGAAACCTAAACAGGGTCCTAAAATAGAGGATGTTGTCCTACAGGGTAGGTATTTTTGGGTTTTTTTATTTTTTTGTCCTAAACAGGGTCAGGTTTTCAAACCCTCAGCGGCACCCCTATACCCAAACATGGGTCAATACCTCGCTTCTCAGCCGTGCCACGTCAGGGGTGTGGTGCTCTTTACGTGTGTGATTGACCAATGCAGGATAATCGAATACATATATATTTATAGCGTGCGACATACAGCTGTGAAGGTGTCAAATTTATAGCGTAAAAATGCACTGTTGTGCTATAAAGAACTGAGCGCCACGATGGGATGTGATTACAACTGCTGGGTGTCCTGTGGTTTGCCTGGTTAATCGTTAACATATAGAAACATTTGACAACTTGGCTCCACGTGCGATACGACTCGGCGATCTTGCTCTGTGTTTTGCTAAAAATGCTGTGGTTTCCAGGCAGGAAAAGCTTACTAAGGTAAGGAATATTCGGTCAATTGACTTTTACTTCTTAGATGATGCCACATTTGCGTTGTAAACAGACTTCCAATGTATAATTCCGTGATCAACATATCGGAACCGTCTAAGCAGAGTGGGTCAAATTTCAAAATATACTTGTCTAAATCTCCCTTCATAGCTTAGCACTGCGAGTACACAACTCCAAATTCAAGAATCTAGTTTCCTCTACTTAAAAACATAACAGAAAAGCAAATTGATGCGTATTTCGACGAAGGAATCCATTTTGAGAGCTACCGTTTGTTGATTTCCCTTTGTCACGCAAGGTCAACGGGTCGCTCATATTGCTCAAGTGACCTGTTTTGAAAACGCTCTCAGAATTTTCCGTTTTATTTACCCCAATTTTTTTTTCGCCTGATGTTTAGTTGAAATGATTGTTGTTCCTCGGAGTATAGTCTCGTTGGGTAAATCCATGTACCAGATTGCTTTTTTGAGCCTTGAATTTAGCCAAAATTCGGTTGTTGTAACGAAGGTTGAAGGGTGTAAATTTAAAAATTTCGTCAAAAATTCAGGTTTACGTTTAATTTAAATTTTATACCGCTAATAACCTGTGGAAATAACAGATTTTGACTCCATGGGTTAATCTTTTCGAAAAGGCTTTCAATATTTAAACGGGAGCTTTCGAAAAAGTCTCGATTTCAGCGTGAATTTAGCCTGCCTCCAAGCGCAAAACACAAAAAAAATTCACTAAAAAATAAATAAAATTCTAAACGACCCGAAACTTATATTTTTAGAACTAGTTCACCGAGGACTTTATTCTTGCAAAGTTTGGGGAAAACGCTTTTTTCTATCTTGCATCCCTTAGTCGGTCCTTACAGCAAACCGCTCTTAATATATTGCAGTGTCGGTGTTTCGTCAACTTTTCGTGCGGTGATGCGGTGTTTTTTCGATTTTTTTTGCGGTGTTGCGGTATTCAGAGCACCCCAATGTCCCCCTCTTCTAGACGCGGATGAAGTTCACAGCGAAAGCCAAAAATAACACCTTCTCGAATTAACTATTTTTAGAATATATCTGGTATTCTCGTTCAGTGATTTTGAGGTTTTTTTTTTTTCCTTCTAAAATCTGCATCAATGCCTTAAGTAATGAAACAATATATATCACTTCCGTCATAAAAATGTCTAGCGTGCACAGATTCAGTTATTGGGGAAAATATTCAAAATCGGAAAAAAATCGCGTCCACCGTCCACGCCATTCCTCGATTTTTAGCGGGATCATTTGCGGTCCATTCTGGGGATCATTTGCGGTCGGGGATCATTTGCGGTCCCGGGATCATTTGCGGAGCTGTACAGGTGTAAGACCGCATGCTGGCCGGGCGCGGGACGCACTGATTGAGTATTTTATTGTACTGGTTCCGAGCTCGCAGAATGGCGTGACCTACAGCATCTTTACAAAGTTTTAAGTCAATATAATTACGCCTACGTATTTACAGTCAAGCTTTTGTGACATTCGTGGGACTGACATATGCTTGGAACTGAGTTACGACAAAACGGAACAAATTGACGTCACTGGCACAGCCGAGCCGGCTTAAAACTGCCGGCGTTACGGTCATGATCGGTATTTTAAAATCGATTTTATTTTGCGACCTTATATTAGGGAATGAACACGGTATTCTTATGTTGTTTGTTTTAGCTGTATTGTACGCTTGTTTTAACAATTCTCATGTAAATAGTTAACATCGAGTAGGTTCAGTATGAAGGAATTCAGTCATGAACATTATATTCAAAGCTATTTAAAATTAAGTCTATGACGCAACGGAAACACAATTGGTGCATTCTCTTGTTTCTTTCATTATTGTCATTCAGCCTGACAATATATGACATGCCGGGAATTGTTTTGGTAAAGAACACGAATAACTGAAATATAACTCTAGTTTAGTCAACCTCCGGGTCGGATCAAAGCGAGAAGCAATCATTTGAGGTGCGTATTGATGTTTTATACCATATGTAATTTAACCGCTTTTAGTCTCTCCACCGCAATGGAGATGAAGTTCGAGCGAATTTGGCGTTACTACCGTACAAGATTGACACGGGATTGACACTCACGAACTCGCGAATTTCCAATCGCCTGCGACTGGAAGTTCGACCCCAGCAGTTCGACGGGTATCCATCATTTATCATCCGGATCAGTTCTTATCTCAATCAGTTTGTCGTCAACTGACCGCATTCGCTAACTTCAACTTGCTTTCAATTATAGAATTAAGGTTTGAAGAGGGAACTGACTTCATGATGTCTGAACTCGACGCTCACCATCAAGAGTCCCAAGATATAAACGCGGTCATAAAGTTAGAGCAACAAGGTAGGTTATTTTTCGTCGCCAAATCTTGTTGTTATTCGTCACTGTATCACGAGCCCGGGATCACGAGTTCTTTTCAACTAAGAAGCCGAGAATCGTATGCGCTTTAATGTGGATTTTATAAACAATTATTTTCGTATATAAGACCAAAATCAAGTTATTACGTAGTACGCCGCCAAGCTTGCATGCAAATATCTATAACGAAATATTGGTTTTGCCAACTTTTCCGTGACCAAAGTCTAAACAGCTTGGAAAGAATCAAGGGACCTTTACTCATCCATTCAATGTTTTCAATAGTGTACATTATTTAGATTTAGTCATCCATGGTGTCACGGGCCAATATTTGTTTCGCCTGAGCGCAGAGCTCTGGAGTCTGGGCCGAGCGGGTGGTAGTACTAGTTCCCAGATTCCCAGCTGAGGAGCTACAGAAAACGTGTTGCTTTGAACGTAACATGATTGTCTAGCCTTCTTTGCCGTGATCTCTCACACTTTCGGTAATAAAGTGTAATCATTTATTGGGTGTTGTTTAAAAGAAAAAAATGTATGGCCTACAGACGAACACGTGGCGCAGTCCCAAGCGCAGCCGGGGAGACAGGCACGCCCTCATGCCATGCCGAGAGAAACCGTTACTTCGTGCTACGCGCACGCGCTACACTCGCTCGATCGCCACAAAGAATTCGAAGAAGTGATTCACCTTGGATTAACTCAACGAACTTTAAATATTTAGAAACAATTATGGAAACCAAAAATTCTTGCATGTTCTCTGATTTTTAGTCTGAACAACAAGAAGGTAACAGAAAGTTTCGATCTCGTCCCACAAGAGAACTGACTTGCAACTTTCTCAGTAATTTTTCGATAGCCTTCAACGCAACCTGAATGTAATTCAGTTTTGGAACAGTTGACATTCAGTATTATTTTGGCATCCTGACCTACAGCCCTAATATGTAACATATGCCGTTGAGACACTTACGAGTTTTTGTGCAGTCGGGAGTAAACATCATAAAAATATATGTATATGTTATTGAACCAGTGCGAGGTGTGTATTGAGAAAATATTAGTCAAGTTCTTTTTTGGTAAAAACGAACGAGACCAATATTCCCCAATCAGTGGACCGATAAAGCTAGTTCAATAATGAATAAAGCTTTTATAATAGCTCTTTATCATAAGGCCACTTTTATTGTAAACGTTTCACCGAAATTGAAATTGTCCGCCAGACAAGAAGAACGGTTTTCTTTTGAAGGAACTCGGCGAAATTAATCAGCGGTCAGTGTTACAAAATTCCGATTTCTCAGGGAACCAATCAGAATGCTCCTTTTCATCATGGACCAGTTTGCCATATAATAAAAGATTAGAATGACGTCATCATGAGAGACCCTGGGAACGAGGTTGCATTTTGCGTCGTTTTTTCGAGCGCAGATATTCAAATTGCATGCTCTCCTTAAAAGTGAAAACCCATGACGTTGGTAACAAAATCTTTTTTCTTCTTGCAGACATTTTTGGCCGCCATACAACCTGCGATCAGGCCAATTTTTCGCGCTCCTTTATACATTCTAAGTGGTACACCTCTATGGCGGACCCATACTAAGTTCTGTAATTTTCCGAATTAAAATTTGGGGAATACGGTATATTTCTTTCCACCAACTCTACAATCTCTGAGTTTTTTAATGTTTTTGATGCACGCAAAATGATCTTGCATGTTATTTTGGTGAAAACGATCTATTGGTTTCGTGCTATATAGATAGTCTGTCAGGTCTGTTCCAGGCATCCTGTTAGTGTGGAGCGGTGAGACAAGCCAGGAGACATGCAGTACGTTCATAGACAAGACGACACTGCAGATTTGACTGAAAAAAACGGTTTTTAAAATCCTGGGGGTGGAAGATCTTAGCGAAGTGAAACGTTCTTTTGTTTGCATGCTTTCATTAGTTTGACTCTAAACTTCGGTCAGGCAAACACGCAAACCACATTTGAATGATCTTTGGCAGGAGCCCATTACCTGTCTTTGGCAATTTTACGGGTCACAGCACGCGACGTACATTTTATGGACTGCTTGCGCTTGCAGTGTCCTTGTACGTCCCTGGACGTACGAGAAGGGATTGTCGTACGCGGTGCGCGCCTTGTCTCGACCCAATCCTTCCTCTCAAACTCTTTTCGTGACATCAAGATGCATCTGACGTCATCAACATTCTAAACTCTAAACTGTTAATTCTACAAAGCTATTCTTTTCACATATTCTAGACATACAAGACATTAACCTCTATGTAAAGTTTGGTATCGATTCAGTGCTTCGTTTCGAAAATAAAGCATTTTGAAATGTGCGCTGTCCCGGATAAACATGTTTTTAACTGTCATGAAAAGGACCAAAAACGAATATTTTTATTCTATTTTTATGTCATTCGTGATAATAATCAAGTAATTTAGAAGTAATATCTAAAGAGTTTTGAAGTGAAAATGATATTGATGGTAGAATCTACTCTTGTACAATTTTATCGCCGCCATGCATATTGGTGTCCCAAAGAAGGGCACCAACATGGCGGCTGCATACTAAGTACTGTAATTCAGTTCTGAAAATTATTTTTGCAATAACTCGGTTACAAAAAATGCTACAAAGCTATAATTTGGACACAACGTTTCTTTCTTCTTGCTCTACAAGCTGTTAATTACAGGCGAATTTTCAGGGCAACCAAAAGTGCTTCAGGGGGCGTTAATTACCTGCAATGGACTAGTCGCTTCATGCTACTGGCCTCAGAAAGCCACTTGGCTTGTAAGAAGACTTTAACAATTACGCATGCAGACGGCGTTAATTTTCTGATGTTGTTGATGCAACGAAACAGTTTTTGTAACACTGTGTGCTGAAAACAATACTTTTTCTGATTGTTCTCCAACACAACAATTGAACATCGATTATCAGGGCTGCAAGTAAATATATAATGTACAGCTTTGTACATGTAGATTCGCTTTTATGCGAGTTTAATCTGATTCACCAAGTTGCACCTGTATAAACTTCATCTCTCTTTATCCCACCAACTATGATGTCATCACTATTCTCTGACTGACACGGAACTGAAGCTTTGCGCAGCCGGCAAGCTGAGTTCATCAAATATTTATATTTAATTTTCATGAGCAGGTGAAACTAGTCACGTTAGTCACGATAAGCGACTCTGAAGTCTTGCAGTTCAGCCATTTGCAAACGGAGGGGTATCGAATGGTCCCTCAAAATTTTCAAGTGCTCGCAAAATTAGGCTTCTGCTCGAATTGCTCGCAAAATTTTAGTGGGTGCTCGCTTCAGCTCGTGCTCGCATATTTTTACAAGTGCTCGCATACTCGGTTTTTGGTAAAGGTAGTTTTTGCAGAGTGCTCGTTGCTCGCAAGGCTAGTTTTTGTTAATGCTCGTGCTCGCAAAGAAAAACGCTGTGCTCCCATGCTCGCAAATGCTCGCAAAGACCATTCGATACCCCTAAACGGGGCCGAGGCACTCCTCGACCGGGGATCCAACGGTCCCAGGAACAGCTCTTGGCGATCTGTGGCCATCTGTGATTGGTCTTGAACTGCGGCAGTAAAAAGCCTCATTCGATTTGACGGCTGACCCCAGGGGTATTTTCGCATTACTGTAGAACCCCGATATAACGAAGAGCCGGGCGAAGGGCCCAGGACCGGTTGTTCGTTATAACGGTGGCTCGTTTTATATGTCCGGGTTCTGTTCCATACATGAATATCGTTCATTATAGCGGGGACTTCGTTATAAAGGGGTTTGTTATATCGGGGTATTTTGTCTCTTTTCAGTCCTGGTTTACAGGGGCACCCAACGAATCTGTTCCTCACTTTATCTGTTCCCCAGCCGAATTCTTGCTGGCTGGCAAAATATTTCGGTCTATTTTTTAGGCTGGGAAATGGTAATGATTACACGGTCATTATTTCCTGAGAAAAGGGAATCCTGATAAAATTTCCCGAATATTCAAACTGTTTGAGACGCAGTACATTATACTTAACAATTATTCGCCGAAGGCGAAGTGAATATTGGGGATTATTAAAAACTGGACCACGGATATTGGATTTCTAGCTTTTGATTGGTTAAACGGAGACAGTCTAACAGCTGATATACCTGCTCCGACAAATATGAACGCGTCAGCGAGAAAGAGAACTGAATTTTTTCTCTCTCCAAGGAACAATGGCCGCCGGAAAAAAATTGTTTCGCGGCAGAATTGACTGAAGACGAAGTAACAGAACTGATAGAAAATGCAGCAAAGTTTTGAACGAAACATTTAATTGGAAATGCCTGTTATTAATGTACTACAAATGCAACTGAACGAGCACTAAAGGAAGCCTGAAACAATTTACGGGAAAATTCGAAAACTCGCAATACAAATCTGCACAAATTCGTTCAAAATGAATGAAAACCTGTTTACAACACAAGTTTAAGCTTAGCCTATTCAGTATTGTTACCTTGTGTTTCGAAGAGGCTTGTCAATTCCAACTGGCCTAAGCTTTTAAAATCAGCACAATCTTAATATCGGAGAAGAAGCATACGACAGTTCGTCAAGCGTTCGTGTAGTGATGCAGATGGTCAGGTACAATCAAAGATCACTTCACAGTGGAATTCTCTTCGAAGATCACTCTTTTTCTCTCCATCCATGTAGATATTGACGCTTTCCTTTGCTTTTTACTTCAGTGAACATGATTTTAACTTGCTCAGTTTCGCTGGTTTCAACACAATTGATTCTGTAGTCGTGCACGATTTGCTCGCCGTAAACAACCCGTTCAGCTGTCCATTCAACTTGTATAAAAATGAATATAAAGTTCAGCTCCACAATTATTTCTGATCTTTCCATTTTAAGCTAAACCATTTGCACAATTTCCCAGAATATACGAAACTTTAGAAGACAGAGCGAAGATTAACATTCTGTTTTGCTCTCTTTTCATTCACTGTGCTAACTGAACTGGCAGACCGCGCCAGCCTTTTGCCGCCGTTTTCATACAAATCATACTTCATTTAGATTGAACTGAAAATTCACTCAGTCGATTGATAAAGTAATACCGAAGTTTAGTTTAGTGAAGTTTTTAATAAACAATTATTCCATTCGCCCTTGTTGGATACGAGATGATTATAGCCAACTCGCGCTACGCGCTCGTTGGCTATTTATCCTCTCATATCCAACGCGGGCTCATGGAATAATTGTTAAATATTCCCCGAGACGAAGTCGAGGGGAATATTCACCAATATTCACGAGCCTGAGGCGAATCATTGTTTTATAATATACAAATTGCAGGGAAAATGTCGAATTTCTCCGAAGAAACTGGAAAAAATACGAAAATATTCCGCCATTTTTTCCCCGAGACAAAAACATTTGAACTTCGCGGCATTTCCAAATAAGGTAGAGAGGGTATAATGCCTCTGAGACCATGAGTAGGGAACCAATCAAATTGCTTGAAAATGCATTATCCCATGGTTAGTATATATTATAAAAAACAATATTCGAAAGGTTTTCCATCGATGTTTAATTAGTTCCCATGCCCCTTTTTGTTACTTATTATTATTTTAATATTATTATTATTGTTGGCTGGGAAACAGACAATTTTATCCAGCTGGCTGGGAATTTCCCCGTGTGTCATGCTGGCAAAGAGGAACAGATATATTTTCCCCAGCAACGCAGAAGAACACCTGGAAATGCTTTTATATCATTTATTTTCATTTATCTGGGTAAAATAATGCATTTTACAAAAAATGTTCGTTGGGTGCCCCTGGGTTTACTCCACGTTTTCTTTTAGACTTCGTATCTCCCCCCGGGGGGGGGGGGGGTACTCCCCTTATATACGCTATATAGGTACGTGCCGCTGGACAGGGTATGGTCCCGGGGGGGGGGGGGTACTCCCAAAAATATTGAGTGTGGGTGTGCTGCTAGGCTATAAAAACCCTTACCCTGTACCAGACCACAAAACGCTAATTTTGCGACCCTGTTCCAGACTAAATGTTAAAAAAAGATGCCCTGTTGCAGACGATTTTTTCTAACCCAACTTGTAGTTGTAGCTGTAAAGCTTCTTTCCTACGCGTTTCGTTTCGTCTGACTAACATAATCCTATTCCAGAGTATCAATTAGCGATGTTTGTGCCAACTTCTGGGAAACTGATACCTTGTTCCAGACCAAACAATTTCGTTTGTTTATTTGTTACCTATGTAGCGTATATAAGAAGGTGCCCCCCCCCCCCCCCCCCCCCCCCCCCCGGGGGGGTATGGTCTGGAACCGGGTATAACAAAAGGCATCTTTTGGTCTGGAACAGGGCAGTTTCCCCGAGGGGGGTGGGGGGTACTCCCTTATATACGCTATATAGGTACGTGCCGCTGGACAGGGTATGGTTTTTGAGCATTTTGCTCTGGAACAGGGTATACCAAAAGGCATTTTTTGGTCTGGAACAGGGTATCAGTTTCCCAGAAGTTGGCACGAAGATCGGTAATTTATACTCTGGAATAGAGTAGACGAAGACTACGTTAGTCAGACGAAACGAAACGCGCAGGAGTATTAAAGAAGCTTTACAGCTACACGTTAGCAGTGCTGATTTATAGTTTAGCCTTTTGGGTTAGAAAAAAAGTCGTTAAAAATCCTCTGTAACAGGGTATCTTTTTTCAACATTTAGTCTGGAACAGGGTCGCAAAATTAGCGTTTTGTGCTCTGGTACAGGGTAAGGGTTTTTATAGCCCAGCGGCACACCCCCACCCAATTTTTTTGGGAGTACCCCCCCCGGGGCAGTTTCCCAGAAGTTGGCACGAACTTGGCGACGTTAGTCAGACGAAACAAAACGCTTTACAACTACACGTTCGCAGTGCTGCCGGTACTAGTTTAGCCTTTTGAGTTAGGAAAAAAACAATCGCTAAAAATCGTCTGGAACAGATAGAGTATCTTTTTAACATTTAGGAACAGAGTCGCAAAATTAGCGTTTTGTGGTCTGGTACAGGGTAAGGGTTTTTATAGCCCAGTGGCACACCCCCACCCAATTTTTTTGGGAGTACCCCCCGGGAAATCTCCCCAACGCCCGGGCCATGACCTCTCTTGACCTGCTTTATGATTTCCCTGGTGATTGATGTTGACCAAAAGTATGCTTGGGACATTTTAAAATTCACAGTTTCAATGCAACAAAGCTACGAACAATGGTGATTTTAAATTTCAACGTGTCACGTATTATATTTTTCTATCTAATGTTCAATTCGTACAAAAGAAGCAAAACCTTTCGGGATCCATTTCGTTGTACGTGCTCGCCGGGGAACTTGCTCAAGTCTGGAGTTTAGACTTGTCTTTCTGATCCGGTATTAAATTGAAGTGGCTGGTTGACGCAACTGAATGTCAAGAGGAGGCGAGAATGTTTTACCAGCGAAAAGCGAAACTATTGACTGAAACCAAACGCTTATTTGCTGAATATTTTTACTACACGTTCTATTCAAAAGCTAGGCTGCATCGTGATAAAACAGCATAAGCTAGCATAAAAATTGCGTGTTCTTTTATCCATTGTGCTACAATTTTCCCGCCGAGCGACGAATGACCTCCATCTCATCACTATGTGACAGGTGTTGATTGAGAAAAGCCTAAATATATACGTGCATTCTGATTGGTTCTTCTCCTCCCCCGCCTCCCAAACGCCCCTACGGGTGATTTAAATGAATTTTTTAGCCATTTTTCACTTTCTTGAACCTTTTTGTAACACTTTTCGATCTTTTTCTTCTCATTTATTTCGAAGGAAGCTAAATTTGGTTTGTTTTAAAGGATCCACTGGTGAATTTCCGCATTTTTCTTGCGAAAGTCGTGTTTCCGGTTCGGACTTTTGTGATCAAAATTCAGTTTCTCCTACGCAATCACACGCGCAGCTAGTAAATATCATTGTGTACGTGTGGCGTTGCAAGTATACACGAGGGTTTTCCACACGATAGAATTTGTATTATTTTCGATCGGTTGAGACGTGCATAAGCAGAACAATTTCGTTAATTTCACTGTTTGTTCTATATAAACCTCATGGCTGAGTCAGATAGTGTACAGCGTGTCGATGAGAACGGCATCAAAGACGCACAACCAAGCGATATCGTTTTGGACATGAAGAACGAAGGGACAACGAAAGACGTTCACATTGTTAACGGCTCTGTACATTACACAGGCGAAGACTTGGCATCTAATGGAGAGATCAGTCAGGAGAAAGGAGCACAGCAAAACGGGAACGGCATCGGTGATCATGAACTGACGAACGGTCATCAAAATGGTGGCGCGAAAAGCGATGCGTTGTTCGGAGACGAAGTCATCGTAAAACTGGCTCCTGCCGAATCGGCGTGGACAGTTGAACCAGATGGCGCTGTTGAGCTGTTATTAGGCACAACAGAAAGCACAAGTCGTACTCCCATCACTGTAGTACAGGGTCTTCAGCGAGCTGTACGTGCAGCGCCGAACAGGACAGCTCTTGCAGTGAAACGGAATAACGAATGGGTGAAGTGGACCTACTTGGAGTACTACGAGTCCGTTCGCGCTGCTGCCAAGTCATTTATTAAGGTTTGTGAATGTTTTTCAAATGCTTGTCTCTTGAATTTAAAACATCTAAGCTTGTTATGTATAGTGCGTAACTTAAAAATGCACAAGAAATGTTGTTTATGTCGAAGATCGCCATTGTGTTTCTTAATTCCCTTTAGCCCAAAAGGCTTAATAGTTGTTTATATTTTCTAAATCCAAAGTCCAGTGAATATTGCTAAAGTTCTTGATAAAGTTGCAGTTGAGTAATACGAGTTAAGTGCAGCAGAAAAATACCACTTCCTGTTACATGGAATTTAATAATTGTATGAATAATATCTTGCATGTCAATTTCAGTTTGTGAGGTTGATCACGTAAATATCAATTTTGTTCGGATCTTTTGTTATTGATTCGACATGGGTAGATTTTAATATGCTTAGAATTTAATTTGTGCTCCTGAACAATGGCTTGCATCTACATGTAACAATTTGCATTGGCTTGTCAAGGAATAATTGTTTAGATGAGTTGCTTTTCATTCAACATATTTTGATCAAACTCTAGTGTTTTCGTGGCACCGTGATGACAAGACCTGCCAAAATAATAAAATCGAGATCTGATCTGATTGGAGTATGACCATCATTATTAAATATTGAAAAGATTGGTTCAAATTACCAAGAGAAAATATTGTCTAGACTGATCGCAAACACTTTGGAATATAACAACTAAAGATAAATCTATCTAGCTTAGCTTGCTATCAATCAGTGCATATATAAGGCAAAAAGCAATTAGAATTTGGACTAGTAGGGGCTAGGGGGTGATTACAAGACAGTAAATTTCTCCATCGACTTACTGGTAAAATATTATTGTCCACATTCCAGTACAAGATCTAGACAGAATCATTTTACAATAATCATTTCAGATGGTAGTCGGAAAACACAATGTAGGTGTTGTGCACCTTAATTTCCCTAAAGATCACTCAGTACACTAGCTCAACTGGCTGCGATTGGCCAAAATTTGCCAAGGAGAATCATCTGCAGGCTGAGATTTGCAAATGTAGCTAGAACGTCTTTTTGTCCACTTGGCGCAACACCCTCAGCGCTGATCTAAGCTGTGTCGGCATGTCATGTGTAACATGTTAACAGCAGGCAATGCTTTTTGAGATTTCCTGGTCACCGGGTCTGCATTGATTCACTAAAATACATTTTTGGACTCAAATTGCCCAAAAATAGGAACATTGATCACGACCGATAGTCCCAGCTGAGATTCGACAGCTCAAAAATTAGTCATGCAGACATTCTTATGTACATGTACAGCTGTAGTACATGTGACTATCTATAGCTGGGTTCTTAGTGTTTTTTTCCTGTCAATGAAGTGACACAGGACACATACATATACATTGGAGTACTCCACAAAGTTAGAGCAGAACAATAATTGTTCTGCTCTAACTTTGTGGAGTACTCCAATGTATTGTGTCCTCTGTCACATTAAATGTTAAATGATTTGATTAGCCGGGCTATTATGAAGCAATCTGTCCAGTTTGCAAGGAGGTGATTTATCTTTGCATGCAGTCGCCATAATCCCCAATGAACGTCAGCTGAAATTAAATGGGACATTCCTGCCCTATATATTATGTAGAAGTAAATCAGTCTCCTGGTATCACAGAAATTGACCATGAAATTATGTGTTATCAAAAATTACTGACAGTGATTTACCAAACCCAATGCAATAATTGTAGTACAATGTACCTACAATATTATTGTAGGTACATTGTACTACATGTATCTGCAGATTTGGAGCCAATCTGTTGATTTCTTTATGAAATGCGACTACTTCTGAGCTTATACTGATGAGACATAATCATGCAGTCCCGGGGTCGGGTGGGAGCTAGGTTGGAAGAGTGGCTAGCGGCTGTCAACTATCCAAGTCGAACAAAACAGTCATAGTTAGTGAACGGTGTAATAAAAAAAAAAATGATTGTTTAGGCCGTAATACATGAAGAACCGTATATGTGTGCTCCAAAGGCCTTCTTTAAATACCTGTAAAAACATGAATTTCAGCCGTCTCCTCTGTCGCTTACTCCCAAGAGAGAGAGAGAGAGAGAGAGAGAGAGAGGTAAGGGACAGAGGAGACAGCTGAAATTCAGGCTGCAAGATTGCAAGTAATTTGCCAATAATTATAGTCCTGAATTAAGTGACTGGGTTATGCTAATGGTAGGTCTTCACAGTACTGGCCCATAAATGCTGTTCCACTCATTCCAGTATCTGTAGCATGAAGCTATACTACTAGGAGCTAGCTAGTACATTATTGTATTGCTACTCGACCCTCTGGATGGGATGCTATTCCATCACATCAAGCTTTTAGCCAGAAGGGCGTCCAGGTGTCCTGTGGACGCCCAATTCTGGGAGAAAATGATGCAAAATGCACTAAAGCTGTAACAAATTTATGAGGGAAAATGCCTCCAGGACGCCCACTTTTCAAATTCTGGCTAAAAGCCTGCATCACATGGTACCCCCCCCCCCCCCCCCCCCCCCCCCCACACACACACATACACACCCCAGTATTTTGTCGGTTTACCCTTCTAATATGACCACCTTGTTAATACGACCACTTTCTTTTGTTCGGAACTGAAGTTCTCTCAGTCATTTTGAACCCCTTTAATATATACAACCACCCTGTTAATGCGACCAGATTTTGCTGGCCCGTTGGTGGTCGGATTAACGGGGTTCCACTGTACGTACAGTATTTGTACTCCTGGGTAAGGGAAATGATGTCATACATAACAAACCCGACCAGCACTCGAACCCAGACCACTCTAGATCTAAAGTCCAGTGCACTAATCATGGGTTATGCCTAATAGTTGATACATGTACATGTACAAATTAAAACTGTTTGATTTTTCCACAGCTTGGCTTGGAGCGTTACCATGGTGTTGGGATCGTTGGATTTAATTCACCGGAATGGCTCATCTCAGATTTGGGGGCCATTTTTGCGGGGTAAAATAGTCAGTGACTATATACTAAATTTAATTTTCACTAGGGTTCTTACAAATTTATTTCAATTTTTGTTTCCTTTAATTTATTATGATGAAGTACTCGGTCTTAACTTTGTATGAAGGTACTACAGGAACAAAAAACAGTTCGAGATAGCGGGGAGTTCGAGATAGCCGATAGTAAATGACTGAAAAACAAGGGCAAGGGGAATGGGTTTGAGTTTTTTGTTTGAGATAACCGAGTTCGAGATAGCGAGATTCAACTTAATATTTGTTTTTATTATCTTTATCTCAGGGGTTTAGCTGTTGGTGTCTACACCACAAATTCTCCTGAAGCATGCCATTATGTGGCTGAAAACTGTGAGGCCAACATCATCGTTGTTGAGAACAAACATCAACTGCATAAGATTCTTAAAGTGAGTACATTTATCTAGGTTATACAGTACATATATACATGTAGCTCACTGTAATACAGTCAGTGGAACAACCAATTGATGGCAGAGCCCGTGGTTTTCTTCCCCGGAGTTGCTAAGCAACACAACATATCCTTATTGTACTACATGTTTGCTGGCGCAATTGAAGGGCTGAGGGCATAACCAGCCTATATTGATTTTTAGGACCTTTTTTTTTCCCCTAAGATTTGCCGCGTTTTTGGAATGTGACCTAAAAATTAGTTACCAAACATTTCCCCGTTATTTTTTTGGCTAGTTTCTCCTTCGTTTTCGAGAAATAACGTGTTGACAAACATTCATTTTTACGGCGGTTACGCTTTGTAAAGAAACCCTTTGTTTCTTTGAACAATGAAGATCAGTCAAACGGTAAAATGCCCGTCGTTACAGGGATTTTCTATTTACGTTACGTTGTTTCAGCGACTCTCCCTCCCCCCCCCCCCCAAAATCAATGTTGCGCGTCATTTGCAGACAAGACCTTATTTTCACAGGATTGAATTGCTAGGCTCCAACATTGATAGGGGGAGGGGGGACTGTAAAACAGTGTTTTTACTTCACGGTGTGATGTTCTTTTGTAGCATCAGTTAGGTCAGGTAAACGTTCAATTCTTATTTAGTTTCTATCTCCATTGCCGCTGCAACAACCTAAATATTTTGATAACTCACAACGCTGAAAGGGGCAGTGATTTCATTAGTAAATCATTGTAACAACGGCCATTTTACCGTTTCACTGATCTTCATTGTTCAAAGAAACATAAGGTTTTTTTAACAAAGCGTTACCGCCATTAAAACGAATGTTTGTCAACACGTTATTTCTCGAAAACGAAGGAGAAATTAGCGAAAAAAAATAACGGGGAAATGTTTGGTTACTAATTTTTAGGTCACATTCCAAAAACGCGGCAAATCTTAGGGAAAAAAAAAAAGGTCCTAAAAATCAATATAGGCTGGTTATGCCCTCAGCCCTTCAATTGCTTTCGGTGTACTTGTGAATGCTCGTGCCAGTTTTTGATTGGATAATATGAATCGGAAACTCTTTGATTGCTTCTGAATCAATGATTTAAGATTTGCCAAAAACTGCATTAATTATTTATTAATAATTGTTCCCCCGACTGAACATGCGAAAGGAGCGTTCATTTGATAAGTAGCAATCAGAGCACCCAAGCAACACATGGACAGTATAGAATACACTGCAGTAAGACTTAGTAAAAGCAAATCCTTTTCAGAGCCTAGTGGCCGACACTATAACTCCAATTTCCATAGCATGAAGCAGCTAGGAGTATTGTAATCTTGTCTGCATTCTATATTTTATAAAGGTTTGGGACAAATTGCCTCATCTGAAGGCAGTTGTGCAATACACTGGAGAGCTGGAAGAGGGAACACCACCAAATGTATACAATGTGAGTTTAAAATTGCTTTTTATTTATTTATTTATTTATTTGATCTAATCAACTTTGTTTAAGGAGGGTATCACTGAACAGTCTTGCGACTGACAAACCTGTGGCCCTTGGATCCCAGATTGAATTGGAATTTAGAAATGTTGGTTTTTTAGGAGGGAAGAAAACCGGTCGGGAGTACTCGGCGAAAACTCCCCGGAGCAAGGACGAGAACCAACAACAAACTCAACCCACATATGATGCCGGTTCTGTCTGTCTGTCCGTCCGTCATTATTTTGATTTTTAATACATACATGTACATGTACATGTAGGATAGGTTAGATGATCGTACAAGAACATTTATATGTGCGCTGAACTGTTAATTTTCCTGTTGTTTGCCTGCTGTTTAGTGGAATGACTTTATGGAAGTTGGAAAAGAAGTTCCGGATGATGCTCTTCAAGACAGAATAAATGAGTTGGCCCCAAACAAGTGCTGTACACTTATTTACACTGTAAGTTTCTTTTCTCTCTTGTTGCTAATAATTGTGCCAATCAACCAAATTAACATCCCTACCACAAATCCTTCTAATAATTAATTTACCAATGAAAATGTTCAAGCAGCCTTGTTATAAAATTGACAAGAATTATCATGTTTAACAAAATAATGAGCAGCATGTATTATCAGGTTTAAAACACAAGGTGAAGCCGATCAGTGTTTTAAATTTGATAAAATGCGTTCTTCAAATTTTAAAAACTCTCAATCTAAAGCTATTCAATTTCAACGTCTACTTTGAAGTTTTAATTTGTTTTAGATGAGAAAATCGTGCTGAAATTTCATCCATTCCTACCTTTTATTAATTATTAATCATATTTAAAGACACATTAAAATTCTTCATGAATTATGAATTAGTGTATAATTTATACCTTTCCTACATGTAGTCTGGAACCACTGGAAATCCCAAAGGTGTGATGCTTTCACATGATAATGTAAGTTAACAGTAAAATAGTAATAATATTATATGTGATAGTAATATTATTGTTGGTTTTTGTCCAATTTTGCTGCTTTTTGCTGCTGTTACAGCACAATAAGCTCCATTGCCCGTTCCGAAGTTCATAAAGGGACTGGGCACTAGTTTACCAATTGTTCAAATCACCAGAAAGATTGCATGAAAATTAGTAAGTTTACCAAGTTTGGTTATGTTACATTGCATAGTAACCAGGCTGTGAGCTGTCAAAGGTCGTCCAAATTCCATACAAACGTCTCTAATTCAGAGATGGCGTCCCCCAAATCCATACAAAGTAAATTTTTCTGATTTTTGAAAGCCTTCTACATGGTTGAAATCCAACGAAACAACCCCAAACTTGGTAAACTGACTAATTTTAATGTGATCTTTCTTGTGATGGGCTCCAATTTTTAATTAAATCAAAATTTAAAAACTCGTCCCCAGTCTCCATTTGAACTTTCGGAACGGGCAATTCAGCATGTACATGTAGATCGATGGATTGTCTGTGCATATGATCTGTTCTCAGTCTCTCTTTTGGTAAACTTTTTTCTTGAATTTATTCTTAACAGTTATTGTGGACAGCGGAGGCTGCAGCGCGGTTTGTGAACGCTGGAGAAAAATCCATTGAACAGGTGGTCAGTTACCTTCCTCTGAGTCACATTGCAGCACAGGTAATTAATAAATGCATGTAAATCGTTATACGACATAGAGAAAATGCACCAAAAACGAAAAGTGCAGTCAAAGCTTCCATTGCGACCACTCTCGTAAGTGAGCAAGCTCTGACTAGTTACGACCACCATTGTGAAACCAACTGGACGTTTCCTTTGTTTTTAAGTTCTCGTAAGCGACCACTTGTTGTGCTACACATGAGACATTGTAGTATTATTTGTAATCAACTGAATTAGAGAAGTTTTCAATCTCTGTGGATGCATGACCTGTACATTTGCTTTCATACATTTTCGTAATTAAGTGGCTGTAGCCTCAGACTAATGTTTCAGCGTGTGGTCACTTACGACAACCCATTTTCATAATCGACCAGCTCTAGTTACAGTGGTAATGGTAATGACATTTATATAGCGCATTTTCTATATATAGTATATCCAAATGCACTTTACAATAATTGTAAATTATTCAACCCAGGGGTGAGATCGGACGTCAGCTTGTAAAGGCGCCTATATATGGCAGCCGCTATCAGTCCATTCATGATCTCACCCCACCCACCCAACCCATGAATACATGTGAACAGGCCAGACCACAACACCGGGGACTACGTCCCCTACTCTTTTCGAACAGTGATGTGGGTTCTTTAACGTCCCCTACTAATTAGGTATGAAGAGATGTAGGAGACAAGGCCAACGGCTTAACGTCACCGCCCAATGACGCGATCATCTGAACTGAGACAAGGTGTTGAGCACAGCCAGCATGATCTTACCAGTTATTTTAAGACCCTGGTTGTTGGTCCGGCCGGGATTTGAACCCGCGACCTCCCGCTCTGCAGTCTGGCGCCCAACCAACTGAGCTAACCAGGCGGCGGTTAATCACTTTTTCAAATTCCCGAGATGGTCGGTTACAAGAACTTTGACTGTATCTATATCTATATTGTTCTATATTGTTTGGGCAAATTAATTTAGAAAATAAATAAGCACCTTTCCCTTGAGCTCCCACAATTAAATTAGGTCTTATTATAGTGCAGCGCTGAAATGACTCAACAAAATAATATTATCTATTTTCTATAAATTGAACAATACTCATTCCTCATTTTATTCCTAGGAAATAGACATCTTTTTGCCACTTTATCTCGCTGGTTCTGTTTGGTTTGCTCAGGCAGATGCCCTGAAGGTAATTCTCACAATTTTACATGTATGTCACTGTATGCATTTTATGCAAAGACTATATTTAGTGAGTATACCTTCAAGACTCAAGAGAGATCAGTTCTAATATTAAGAGAAGGATTCCCTGTGCCATTTTTTTTTTAATTATTATATTTATGAAATAAATAGTTTTGTGCCATGCTGTGAAAGTGATTTTTATTTCCCCTTCTGATCGAGGCTCTGACATCACAGTACTCAAACTGACCAATCAGGTAGCACTCTTAAAATAGCTCAGCTATGGACTGAAAGTTAAAAATAGATTTAAGAAAATTATCATTGGAAGAGACCCGTGTATGGGGAATGCTTCTCTTAGATCATCCTCTCTTGGTACCTTGAATTGTGCTCTTTTATCCTGAGGGGGAGGGGGAGGGGGCATACACAAGCTGTAGTGGATGAGTATGTGTTGTTATACATGTACATGTAGATGGGGTGGAGTTCTTTCTGTTAACTTTTCAGACTCTTGTGATGTTTTGTTATAACCTGACATGATTAAACAGATTAGTTTCTCAAGATTTTTATGTTCAATTCATTCCCAATTCACACAAACAGCAAGACAATGGGTTGAATAGAGCTAAAAAAAAAGAGATGACTGTCTATACTCAGTCAATGGGATTATTCTCAGCAATTTTTGCATTGTAAAAATGAAATTTTTAATATGTGATTCAGTGGTCAAATACATGTATGGTATGAAAAGGAAATTTCCAGTCGTAGGGAAGGGGTACTTATTATAATATTAACAAATGGTCTGAGATGGAGTAGGAGAATACAGAGTAACAAAGTTAGGTCTGAGGATTGCTTTAGACTCGTGGAACTTCAGTTCTACTCCCAGAGTAAGTTGGTGATTCATACAGTGTAAATATCATGGCAATGACTTAAAGTAATATTATTTCTTGTTTCATTGCTGTAAATAATATCATTAATGTTTATGGTGCATGTGATCTTTACAATGTGATTTTCCAATTTTGTAGGGTACACTTGTTCAGACCTTAAGAGAAGTTAGACCAACCCTGTTATTTGGAGTCCCAAGGTAAAATTTAAAAAGTTTGACATACAGATCTATTTTAAAATTTATAACATTCTACTGGAGTGGCCGCTTATAGTATTGTGTAATCATTAGACTCGCTCCAGTGGACACTCGAACCGATCCATAGAGACTTGCATAACCGTGCAGCTAGCGAAAAATAAACGTGTCGAGTTTATATATGAAGTTTCTTGTTTAGTCTATCCTTTACAGCGCGGACACTCGAACCATGAACGCTTTGGCTTTATTTCAAATGCCTTTATTTTGCCTTTATTTTGTCTTTATTTTCACTTATTTTGTACTTATTTTGTATTTTTTTTTAGAACTAGCCAATCACAGCCCTGACTCGAAGCAACGGCCAAGACATTTTTTCTACCCTTTTTCCGCATTTTTATCAAAAAAAGGTAGAAAAAATTGTCTTGGCCGTTGCCTCGAATCAGGGCTGTGATTGGCTAGTTCTGAAAAAAATACAAGATACGTACAAAATGAGTGAAAATAAAGACAAAATAAAGGCAAAATAAAGTCAAAATAAAGCCAAAATAAAGCCAAAGCGTTCATGGTTCGAGTGTCCGCGTTGTAACAATCTTTTTTTAACTGACCTTAGACTATGAGAAGTCACAACTATCTGAACTATGGAATTTATTGGCAATTTTTATTTTTCCATACAGAGTGTATGAAAAGATCATGGAAAAACTGAAAGAAATCGGACAGTCAGTCACTGGAATGAAGAGAAAGATTGGAAACTGGGCAAAGGGTGTGGCTCTTCAAGGAAATAGAAACCTTGAACAGGGGTATGTATCACCATGGTAACTTAATAAGTCGGTAAAGCAGTCCATTAGATAAATAGTTTATACCTTACGCAACCACGACGCCGAGGTGAAGTATGGTATCTATCGGTGTCAGAGCTATCCTCTGCTGAATATGTAAACAATTAGATCGCACTGAATTCTTTTCAGAAAGTTGAAAAATTTGCCGTGTGTTTCACGTTCTCCACAAAACGCAAAATTTGTTGTTGTTTTGTTGTTGTTTTGTAGAGGACGGCTAAGAAATGTACCAAGATTATATCGCGCGGGCAGAGACGGTATTTTACTTCTCGTTAAACCTTTTGTTTAGCGACGTTGTCGTTGCCGTCGTTGTTTGCGCAAGGTCGCTAATATTTTTAAAACATTCATTGTATAACTTGTTTGTTTGTCCCTTCAGGCGATCAGTTCCATTTGGCTGGACTGTGGCAAATGGATTGGTGTTGAAAAAGGTATTTTAGACAGGAATATGTACATATGAGTTCAGCGTGCATGGTGGTCAAGTGTTAATTAAGAGTTCTTAACTTGCAAGTTTGAGTTTCGTTCACATTTGCATGTGTGCAGCACATTAAAAAAGTTGCCAATCGAATACATTGTTTCTTGTCAGTGTTCACAAAGCACAAAAAATGGATTGTTCATTTATCTTTGAATGCAGCGAGGCGTAATGAAACAAACGATAAATGATTTCTGGAATTCCCAAGCATTTTCACTGTTTAAATGTCCCTGGCTTTCTTGTATGGTTACACGTGTACACATCGACAGCGAGCTATCGATTCCAAAAACTTGTCGACCTTACCTTGGTTTATCCCCATTTCCTCCGCCACCCTTTTTCCACGCTTCGTCTTTTGTTTTTATCTTTGAAGTCTTTACAATGTTTCTCGTATAGAACCCGGTAATTTCGCACAGCCTCGGAAACTTTTCATCAAAGTTTGTAAAACTGAACTTTCCGCCATTTTGAATTTCCCGCGACAGCCCGTGCTCACGCGAGAGGGACCTGGAACGAGTGTTTTAATTGGCCAAGGATATAAGACTCCCTCGTGTTTATGCTGTGTTCCATTTTCACTAGAATACCGTAATGCGAACACAAGGATAAGCGTAAGAACAAGAAAAAGGAAAATTTTCGATCCTTACGCTTGCGCTTGTGCTTATGTTGCGTCAAGTCCGTTTTTACGGTGAGATAAGCGCGCCTATGCTTGTGCTTGTGTCGCTGCAGTGAAAACCTGGCCTTTTATTAGCATACATTGAATTTGTAATTTTTTTACACTTCAATCAGATCCGAGCAGCCCTGGGACTAGACAGGTGTAGGTTGGCTTTTGTAGGCGCCGCTCCCGTTACCATGGAAACCTTGCGATATTTTCAGAGTATTAACATTCCGCTGTACGAGCTGTTTGGTATGAGTGAGTGTAGTGGTCCTATGACTGTGTCGATTCCTGGTCATGTGGTGTCTGGCAGCTGTGGTATAGCCATGGACGGATGCGAAATGAAAGTTATCAATCAAGATGAAGAGGGAAATGGAGAGGTGAGGGCTAATCCCAAGGGTGTATATTTACAGAACTGTGCAAAAAGAATGCAAACGAAATTCATACGGAAAATCGCCGATATTTTGTGCGAAGTTAGGTTTGTTCGGCCACTTTGTCGAATAAATTTCTCCAATGCCCTGACTAAACGGAGACGCAAGTAGACGCAAGTTGAACTTGCGTACAGACTTGCGTTGGTGGCCAAACGGAGTTACAAGTTTACCGCAAATGTACGCAAGTACGATGACGCAGGTTGAAAAAAAAATCCATTTGCAATTCAGCACTAGAAGTAGACCAAAACAACTTGCATTGACTTGCGTCGACTTGCGTTGGGTGGCCAAACGGTGAAAAACGTGTGTCTACTATTTGATCTCGATCAAAGTGAACGCAAGTCTTGGCCAAACGAAGTCGCAACCTGCGTCTACTTGCGTTTCCGTTTGGCCTGGGCTTAATTAGGCGCGCAAAAATTCGAACGCACGCACGCACGATAATTTGCTAATCTAGGAACGACATTTCGACGAACGAACGGACGGGCGAACGAATGATTGAACTGAGGGGCGAGCGATTGAACGAACTCGGACGATGTACATGTATTTAGTTCTAACAGGAGCCCCTATAAGTAACTCCACTTTTTGTTCTCAGTTGTGTTTCAAAGGTCGCCATGTTTTCATGGGATACTTGAAGAATGAAGAAAAGACAAATGAAGCTCTGGATACCGAAGGTTGGCTTCACTCAGGAGACATTGGTAAAATCGACCAGGTTGGTTCTGTTTTGTGAAGCTGGAAGATTCTCCGACTAATTATGCAGTGTTATCTTATGACACTAAATTTTTTGCGATTTTTTCAGGATCCGCAATAAAAAAGGTTCCTGCAAGAAAATATTGCCGCAAAATTCTTCTGCAAAAATTTATTCCACTTTTGAAATTTTAAATGTTACATATCGTTTATTTAGGTGTAATGTAAATCTTCTTTTCTCTGCATTTAGAACGGACAATTGTACATTACTGGGCGGATCAAAGGTGAGTCAATTAATCCCTTATACCTTTGATATAATCGTAAATTATCATATAGCCAAACGTCTGTGGTGAAAATTCAAACGACTGATGTTGGCTTTCGAAGTTCTCCGAACAGGAGTCGAATCCATGACCTTCCGCACACCAGTCGGACGCTCTACCACTGAGTTACAGGAGACTCGTAGGAGATTAGGCCATATAACTAGGTTCAAATTAGCCTGCGAAGCAAGCGTTCCTGTACGAACGAAGAGCTTTTTCCGCGATCGAAGAGCTTTTTCTGCATTTTGGCCGCGCGAAAATTGGGGGCGAGAGCAAACGTCCGGAATGCTGCTACAATTAGTTTTTTTTTATGAGCAGCTTATGTCACTCACACTGACTAGTAAATATCTGTCTAATCATATTTATACCAAGCTTAACACATACCATCATTTCTTCTCTTATTGTGCGGGGTTATGGTAATGGACAGTTAAATTACAACGTGATCTTCATGTCACCCTCTATAGACCGTCAAACAGTCATTCGTGATTGTACAGCTCCCGACCCGGGCAATTTTTTTTTTTAACGCGCACTTCAAGATGGCAGCAAGATGGCGGCGTTAAGACTTTTTCCACAAAAAAGGGAACACAGCTCATGAATTGAGTTGATTCGAAGCCACAATAACCTTATTCCCTAGCACAGCACAACACAATCGAGCCGCTAGCTGCCCGAAACACTAATTTTTAAGGCAATAACGTGCTCCCATAACGTACGTCAAAACTGACCAATACTAACTGGTTTGGTGAACGAATCATAAAATCGTTACTAACATCATAATTTAAACACTTTTTTTTTTTACCCCAAACAGTAAAACGTTGGCTAACTTCAAATTTTAAACTGTCGATTAACCTGAAACAATATTTAGTCGCTTAAAAAAATACAAAATGTAAATTGCCGCCATCTTGAAGTGGGCGGTTCCCGCGCTAGTTTTGTGGCGATATTGGTTCTAACTTTTAAGTCTGTGGATGAAGTGTGTGACCATTTAAATGAAAGCCAATGAGCAGTACTTTCGTGTGGTACTGTTTGTTTTTCCTTATCTTGCAAAATGAAATTTGAGATTTTTTTTTTTCATTTTTGAGCTTTGTCGACACTTGGGAGTGAAAGGGTTAAATGTAGAATTGAAATTATATTAGCCTGCAATCTTTGCTCGCCGGCTTTCGTTGCTCGCGCACGGGCTCCAAGCACGAGCCTGCTCGCAGGCGAAATCTAAATTTGCCATTTTGAACCATTGTTAAGGTTATTCCATCGAAATAGAAGTTACACTGGGAAGTTTCTGAAACTTTCCCTAGTTGAACATTGTGATGTAATGTTTCAAAATATAGAATAAAAAGAATAGGTCACCAGCCCCGCGAAAGAGATATAATCGACTAAAAATACCTCCTAATTCCTTACAAAATCAACCAAAAACACGTATTTTTAAACATTTCCAGTGATAATTAATTTCTCTGCACTGAGAATTGGTCTATACTCCTTGTATAGAAAGAAGATGATTACTAGACTTAAATGTGCGAAAAAAAATGATAGGTCACCACGCTCGTTTACGAGAAAACGATCATTTACCTCTCTGGCGAGCATAGCCATAATGAAAAAGCCGCCATGTTTTTAATGTGCGCGCGCTAATTACACGCGAAATTATGCGCAGTAAGGATGCGCAGTGCAATACTAAGGAATGACCTTAATTGCCGCCATTTTTTGCAGAGTTGATTATCACTGCTGGCGGTGAAAATATCGCCCCTGTCCCAATCGAGGATGGCATCAAAGAAGAGGTTTCTATAATTAGCAACGCGATGGCCCTCGGAGACAAGAGAAAGTTCCTTTCCTGTTTTATAACGCTGAAGGTAAATGTAATTGTTAATCTGTCTGTAACTACAGTTGGTACGATTAACCCAACCACGAACAGTCCACCGAAATCTGGCTCTATTCTGTGCAGTTGGACTCCGGATTAAGTTGCTGTGTTCTGGGGCAAGACACTTCACTCTCACAGTGCCTCTCTCCACCCAGGGCCCGGTAGTTCAAAGGGTGGATAATTCTTATGCTATCCTTGGAGTAAATCACTATCCAGCAGATTGTGCAATTTGTTTAGTGCAGTTTGATAGTGATTTATATCAAGTGGGTAGCGTTTTCCACCCTTTGAACAAAATTGTCGGGCTCATTAAAGGTGCATACTAGAATACTGCATGGTAAAACTCTAAACCTAATGATATGAATTGAAACACGAAACACTAACGACAATAAATAGAAAACAAGTTCAACAATAGGGGGCTTATAATTGGAAGAAGATATATCTTTCTTTAGGAGCTAAGCCCATTCGCCACTTTGGAGACGAGAAGCAGTCTGGGGCGAGTCACATAAAATGGCGGCCAGCTTGACGACACGTCCCCAGTAACGGTCCCACAAGCGACTGCGAGATGTGACTCGCCCAAGATTGCTTCATATTCTGGTTTTGTGGATGGGGGTTATTGTCAGAAGGATTTTTGCGTCTGAAATTTGCCTTTGGGGGTATTATTACACGAATTTTACGGTATTATTTGATTTTTCAACTGTTGTCTCAGTTGTAGTAGTCTTACTGTTCTATTCTTTTTTCAACTAGGTTGTTGTTGACCTAGAAACTGGCGAACCTTCCGATCAACTCACGGACGCTGCCATCGACTTTTGCAAGTCTGTCGGCAGTGAGGCTACGACTGTATCCGAGATCCTGTCAACTAAAGACGAGAAAGTAATGACAGCGATTCAAGAGGGAATTGATCGAGCAAATGCCAAATCAGTGTCGAGAGCTCAAAAGGTACAACGAGCTGTAGAATGTGAATAGTGATTAGAAAAAGAATAAGAAGAAAACAAGAAGAATGTGGCCAAGAGAGGATGATGTGGCACATTGTCCAGTTGGCTGTTAGAGTGGTTTTCAATTGAGTTTCCAAAGTATTCTGGAATTGCTTTGGTTTTGCTTTTAACGCTCTGTGATTGGTTTAAAAAGCTTGCGGCACCCACTCAAGCAATCAGATGCAAAACCATAACCAATCGCGAATTGGTCACACGCGTTTTCCCGCGCTTGGCGCCAGTTACGTGTATTTTCTTCCTGTTTTCATTGGTTCGTTGCGATGTTTAAGTTTTCTGTGATTTGTTACAGTGATTGCTTGGTTTTGGTTTTACGACACTCAATTGAAAACCGCTCTATAGGCCACATTAACTGCCAATGCAATGTGTTTTTAACAGTTGATATTTTGAGTGTCTGAAGAGTTGTATTCAACCAGACTATTGGATTACATCAAAAACTTGAGTTTAATTGCCGGCTGGTTAGTGCGTTGTCCGGGTTTGTGTGCTGCCGGGGTCACTGTGTTGTGTTCTTGGGCAAGACACTCTCACAATGCCTCTCTCTACCCAGGAGTATAGATGGGTACCGGCCAACTATTAGAGTAACCTGACAATATGCTGGAGGTTTACCTGCGATGGACTAGCATCTCCTCCAGGGGAGTAGCAATACTCCTGGTAGGCTTCATGTTACGGAAACCGTGATAAGCTTCGACAGTGTGGGCCAGTTGGGCCCGAGTGCGGCTCTACCTACCTTAACTTTGTATGAATAACTAAGTTGGCTAGGTCTAGACTTTAAGTTCCTTCACCTCTTATATTTTTCTAGGTGCAGAAGTGGATTATCTTAGAAAAAGATTTTTCCATTCCTGGAGGAGAGTTGGGTAAGATATTTTTGTTTAACGACGTTTTTTTTTTGGGGGGGGGGGGGGGGGGGTGGGGGGTGGGGTATTTGAATTGAAATGCAATATTTTGAAAGAAAGGTCTTATTAATAGAAAGTTTAAGAAACACAGCAGCAACGAGGACATTGCTAAACAAAAGGTTTATGAGCATAACGTTGGCTCTGTGCGCGCCGAGTACGCCTTGGAACAATGTACATTTTTGAGCCGTTTTCCACGTAATGACAACATCCTACATTTTATGGAACTTAACTTGCTCAGACCGCACTTTCTTCAATCGACTTCGCTGGCATTGCTATTGTAGACGATTGTAGTCAAGGTTCAGTTATTACATCATTTTGACACTTTCTTCCAAGTCCCTCAGTTTCTGTTATCCCCCGGGGGGGGGGGGGGGGGGGGAGGTGCCCCATATACTGGTGACATGGGGGATACCGTGATAGTAGGAAAATTTGATGGGAACCCCTAAAAGGTATCAGAATCTTGTTTTGTGGGCGTGGCTCAAATTTATTTTCACCCCTAAGAGAGGTACCAATTCTTAGACAAAACTAGTTCGTGTCTTGTCCAGTTACCCTAAACGATTACAAACTACCAATTTTAACGCCAAAATGTACGACGATCACCCCCGTCACTTTTATATGGTAGTCTGTCTCCCACCGGGTTACTAGATGGAATTTCAGATGACGATGTATTTTTCACAAATATTATTAAAGGAGCTATGTCACAATATTTTAAGACATTTTTGTGAGAGTTCAAAATCACCTTCAAATTGAAGAAAGCCTCAAAATAACAGTTTACGAAGTTAGGAAAATACCAAGAGGTAATAATAAACCAAACAGGAACAAGGATGGTTGATGATGGAGAAGATTAAGACAGATTGCGAATGGCGAACTTTGAAAAAACTGGCCAATTGTTTCAATGCGCCATCCGTGACGTAGCTCCTTTAACACATTGGTTTTAATAATTACAATTATTTACTTTGTTGTATATATTTTTTCTCTAGGTCCCACCCTCAAGCTGAGGCGACCAATTGTGTCCAAGATGTTCAAAGACAAGATCGACGCATTTTATGAAGAAGCATAGAATCCAATCCAAGCCCGGTCAAAATAATCTGTAGATAAATCATAAATGGTATAAAACGGCAGCACGTGATTCAGTGAACACGTTAGGAAACGTGAAAATTTTCGTGTGTAAAGCTGCGAAATTCGTTATGCATTGTATCAACAATTGTTGATGTGTTGACCTATTAATCTCGAGGTCAAAATTCAATATGCATATTATTGTGTTTTTCCTTTCTTTTTTATTATTTAATTCTTGGGAGAATAAGGCAACAGAATTTGTAATGAAAATTTCAAGGGAAAAAAAACAGTTGGAAATCAGTAACTTGGAGCGAGCCTTTAGGTTTACTAGGGAACGTGTAAAATTTATATAAAATCAAATATGTATGGGAATAAAATAATGCTTTCGTATATAATTAATTAATAGAATGATACACTAATTACTGCATCTTTCAACAACATACGAACTCTGTTCAATCAACGGTTACCGGTTTTTCGCTGCTGTCAATCATATTAGCGAACGTCTCAGGAAACAGAAGTCCACTTCAACGGGTCCAAAGGTCACGTCCGTGAGTTGTGATTGGTGGATTTCGATCCATTTTTTCAGGGTCCGTTGGTTGTCATGGTAATCATGATTGACGACAGTAAAAAACGCAATCGTTGGGTTTTGAACTTCAGATTTCTCGCGTTGTTGAAAGGCCACAGTAAGGGAAGTTCTCCCTTTCTTGGCAACGTTCTTGGTAATTGTAAGGTTAATATTTCTAATAATCAGAATTTTCAACACACACGAGGGGGAATTGAAACGGAGATGATTCCCATTAGTAGCTTGTCTCACTGATTGAATGATATCTTTCTGCAATCACATTTTTATTCAACTTCTGACACCATGTCACGAACTTACCACAGTACGCCATGTTGTATCAGCAACCTCGTGCTCTTTCATTCCCATCATGCATTTTGAGTAAAAGATTACATCATCAGGACACACGCATACATGACAGCCGTCAGTTCATTGAAACCATTTGAATCAAAGTCACAAGTCACGTGGGCAAAATGTTGTAAATGACATATTTGGCAGAATTTGACGATCATGGTCTGTATTCTCGTAAGCTCATAACTGAAACTTGGTACGTACAGTAAGGAGAAGATAGAAATTTATCACGCCAACAAAGCTAATGTACTGTCCCGGATGTGAAAAACTTGGAAGTGTTGCAAAAACCAAAGCAATCACAAGAACCAATCACAGTTACGTAAACAACACAATGAACCAATGAAAACTCAAAGCAAACTCACGTAACCGGCGCCAAGCGCGGGAAAACGCGTGTGACCAAGTCGCGATTGGTTTTGATTCTGATTGGTTGAGAAGGTGGCGCAAGTTTTTTTTAAACCAATCAGAGCTTACTAAAGGATTACTTTCGACACTCAATTGAAAACCGCTTTAAATACAATTTTGTATTTATTCATTCGTTTTTTGATAGTCAATTTTCATCCTATCCTACTTCGAGAGGTTTTCTAAAATATACTCAAAATTGTTATTCATTTCATTTTTTCAAGCTATCGTTTCCAATATTTAAAATTTGCTTGCTGAAACATAAATAACTAGAAATTATAATTGGTTTACATCAGATTATGTTTTGTGAAAATGCCGATAAATCGTGGTTATGGAATGACATTCTCAATTTTGACTTTGCAATTGTAGTTCCAACTCATTATACAGTTGTTTTCGAAGTCCACTCCAGCCAGTTTGATGGAATCAGCAGTCAACAGCCAATTAGTGCATACAGCGAAAACAATTTGTTGTTTATTCACGTTTATTGACTTTAAATTCCCGCGGCTACGATTTTTTTTTGTTCTTTTTTTTGTTCTTTTTCAAATATACTTTTAATATATACTTTAAGTTGATACACTTCCCGCACAAGAACAAGGATGCTTAATTGGGGAGGATTGAGACGGATTACGAACGGCGAACTTTGGGATGGATGTATGTTTGATGCGCCATTTTGCAACATACAGCTCCTTTACAATGTAACTTTACCAACAATAAATGCAGGGATTTTTTTTCAATTGATGAAATAAAAACGCCTAATTTGTAAATGTTAGTCTCGCGTTTTCACGGTTTGCCATATTGTAATCCATTTCCATCCTCACTTCCAAAGTGGTTCCTGTCATTTGTCGAGCACTGTTCTACAAGATCAAACCATTGTTTTGTTTCATAATGGTGTTTCTCTGTTTCTTTTTGTATGATTGAACCAGGTAAAGAAATATTGAAGTGTAATACGTTGATAGCATCTTAGTGTGGATGAGAGGGTGATTGTGAATAAAATAACTCGGTTTGTAATAAAATGATGTCCAAACTTAGTTGTTCGTTTATTTTGTGTACAATTATAGACGTCTCTGCGTCCAAATGTATGGCGTGCGTTCAAGGCACGCAGTTCCCGCCAAAAACTGCCGCGGCTACCAAATTAATGCCAATGTTTGCCAAATGAGTTAATTATTTACGTAAGTCCTGAATCAAGGTCAAGCGCGGGAAACATCTCAAAATAGCTCAATCTGGGCATTCGCTGATAGATGTAAGATCTCCTTGTCATGCGTCCCTGAAGAATCTCTTTTAGGGATGGACCATTATATTTTTGGGGGGGGGGTTGGGCAATTTTCTGAGCTCGAATTTTTTTCCGGTCATGAATTTGTGCACGAATTATTTTTTTTCACCTTTAGCTTGTGCACGAATTTTTTTTTTTCATTACATAAATGTTTCCTGCATCCAGCCTATTGTGATACACATACATGAGTAGTATGACTTTGCCAGGGCAATCAGAGTCTTTATCTCAGTCCTTGCGCTGATCAATTTTTTTTGGTCAAACACAGGACCCCAAGAGTAGAAAGGTTGCTCGAATTTTTTTTTCTTTTGGCTTGCTGTGCATGAATTTTTTTTTCTCTACTTTTGCTGTGCACGAATTTTTTTTTTGGTAATTGCCCAACCCCCCCCCCCAAAATATAATGGCCCATCCCTTACATTAAGACAGCTGTCAGTTTTATAGCAGGTCACAACCGTGGATACCACAGATAATATTGTCCGTTCAAACAGTGATTGTTTACACAATAAAAGATCGAGATCAGTATTCATTTGTAATCTTGCAATCTCACATTTACAGAATCAAGGATAGCCTGTAGTTTGATTCTCATATATAACTGAAGGTAAAGATTGAAAACCCCCAGAGCCCTCGGCCCTTTATTTATTTATTAGAGAACCTCTTAGTCTCTTCAAATGCTAGCCACCCCAAATCGTCCTCGACCCGTCTTTATTTTCGCCCTTTTGCTAAAGGCCGAGTTGAAAATTGCGGCAACATGTTGCAAAAAGTAGACACGAGTTCAACTTTGTGCAACATGTCACAACTTGCAACACGGGTGGTAATACGCGCAAAACACTTTTCAACTTGCAACGCAACAATGTTGCGCGACAAGTTGAAATAGAATGTTGCCCGTATTACTTACCATATTTTCGCCTTTATGAAAAGGGCAAAAATAAGAGAGGACGATTTGGGGTTTTCGCTCTTTTCCTTATTAGAGAACCTCTTAGTGCATGCTATCAGCGATTTACAAAAAGTATGGCTGCGTTATTTTAAACAGCCCATACGCTGCTACAGCGTCAACACCAAGGCGCAACCAATCTTGAAATAGCGGCACACTCGAGCACTTGTCGTATAACGTAGCGCATTTCGGGCCGAGTCAGGCATTTTCTCGTCTGATGGCTGTGTGTCGTCTTTGGTTTCCATTCTTTTCACTTTCTCTGTGATTTCTTTGAGAGATGAAAACAGCTTCGCTTGTATTTTAGCATCTTTCTTCGCTATGTCCATTTCTGCTGCGGCTTTCAGCTGGAATCTCTTCACATCATCTTCGGCCTGTTTGCACATTACTTCCGCCGCGTCCAGGTCGTTGAAATACTTCCCAGCTCGTTTCTCGAGTTCGCTGACTTGTCGCTCCATTTTTTCAACGCAGCTCTCCTTCTCAACCAATTCCACATCGTTTCTGACAGCAGTCATCATGGCAGCTACGTGGTTTTTAACAGCAATAGAATCCATTTTTAGTTCTCCTGGTACAAACTGCTTTTTTTTTATCGCAATAATTTCACCAAACAAGTCGCTGGCAGAAAGCTTTCTACTTTACATGCGTTTGCAACTGACGTAACAGTTGATTTGTGGGTTCTTTACTGAGAAAGCGCGCGCGCTACTTAGTCAAGTACTTCTTTATTATCGCAAAGCGCCGAATAAAATTAAGAAGAAATAATATGACGCTTGTTTTCAGAAATTTCCAGAAATTGCCCGAGTCTTCATTTATAACAGAATGGGCAAAAATTAGTGGGATCAACACATCGGGTGATCTTCGGCAATCTCCGGTTGGCCATCGGAAATATTTGCTGACCGTCCAATATCGTCGGAAAATCTTTGAAAATCTTAGGGTCATCTTCAGCAATTCTTCCGACGGCATGGTGATGACATGTTACGAGGGATTGAGCGCATTTTTAAACAGTTTGGAAGTCGCATTGTAAAGTTCTTATCTTGTGTGTTTCAGCCCAAGTTTATGTATTCTAAGAAATATTTCCAAAGGAAACATTCTTCATTTGGTCATAAATAATAGTATTGCATAGTATTTCTTTTTTCTTTAATAATCGCGGTGAACAACAAAGTTGAGCCCTAGCCCTCCCCTTGTGGGGAAGCTGTACATCCAGGACAGCTGTGAAGTGAGTCGTGAATGAAGATGTCACAGTCCATACAGAACAGTTGTCCACATTGAGAACACGAATACGCCTGCGAATATAAAATACAACAAGAAATAAATAAGTAAACAAAAAAGTGAAATTCGCACGCGTGTAAACAAATTATGTTGCCAAAAGTCTACAGTGAAATCCCTTCATGAATCGACAGAGGTTATGGTTTATATCTCAGAAGTTGTGATAAATACAAACATGGTCATACTGTAATAAGTATTCGCCTTCTTTAGTCGAGGGAACAAGTGTCGTTGTTGGCAGTTCTTCGTTGAAGCACTTGAAGAGTTTCCGATTGTTATTATCCAATCAAGAAACAGCGCGAGTACTCCAAAATTGTCACGCCAGCACAGCGCAATGAGGATACGTCATGTTGCTTAGCAAACTCGGGACGAAAACACGGCATACGTCACAAATCCTCGGAGACGGGATTTCGCTTTCCTTCTCCCTTCCCGCCATCAACTGATACCCCCGAACTGTGTTCCATGAAAGCAAGGTGAAACATAGTTTCTACAGAAACGTAATTTTCTGGGTTATCTTTGAGTTTCTAATCAAGTAACAAACGTCCGAAAACTCCTTACCATTTGCTCTGTGAATACTACTTGGCAGGCGAAACAATGATTCTGCGGTCTGTTTGGAAAGAAAAAACAAGAAAGATGAGAAAGAAAATAAAGCTATTTCAGTAATCAAATATTTCAGTCAATGAACAAGACAGTGAAGCCCCCTGGGGGACTCCCATATATAAAAGTGACGGGGGGGGGGGGGGTGATCATCTTTAAAAGGAACCCTAAAAGGTACCAGAATTTCATTTTGTGGGCGTGGCTCTAGTTCATTTCCACTCCTATAAGAGGTACCGATTTATTTCCTGACAAGTAGCTCCCTGTCATATTTTTTTCAGGTTGAATACCCTAAAAGGTACCGGGACAACTCAATGGTGGTCATTTTAGATTTTAACACCCTAACCAGTACCAAACTCTCCCTCCCCCCCGGGAGTAAAGCCCCTATTTTCACTCCCGCGCGGGATGAAAGAGAGACGCTAGGGACTGTGTTCTATTGCGGTGACGTGGCTGGATTTCTATGTTTCACTAAAAAAACCCACAAAACCTAATTAAAACAAAACAGAATAGCAGATATAAAACATTATACAACGACGCATGTTGTAAAAAAAACTTTACTTGACGTTTCGTATGCTACGTCAAGTAAAGTTTTTTTTACAACATGCGTCGTTGTATAATGTTTATATCTGCTATTTCTGTTTGTTTTAATTAAGCTAAGATGGCCGAAGAACAAGAGTGTTTATAACACAAAACTTAAACAACAACAACGGAAACGTTTTCCATTTCAACAGTTATCGACCAAAAACAGTCGGAAAAGTGTTCTGGTTGGATCGGCTCTGGTTGAAAAAGTGGATCAACCGTACTACCCACTAGCAACAAACGTTTTCGTTCCCTCGTTCAGTGGCGTATTAACAAGTGGCTGAGGTCCAAACTGTTTATAGTGTGCGGACCCTGCTACTGAACATCTACCTTATGCTGTGTCCATCCTCAATTGTTGACAAATCTGTTTCTGTAAACTGAGTTAGAGGGAAGAGATGTTGATATGAACGAGCCAGATGAGGAGCTGATACTAATGTTAAACCTGCAAACACGAAGCATATTTTAGTATAAACAATTCAGGATTGTATTCTCTACGTGCTTTTCCTTCAAGCCATTTATATTTTACTTTGCCAAAAGGTCAAAGTCTGTCACAAGCCTAGTGTCTTATCAGGCCGGCGCGTAACTGCGGTTTCCATAGCATGAAGCGACTAGGAGTATCGCTACTCCACTGGATGGTATGCTAGTCCATCGCAGGTGACCCCCAGCATTTTTGTCAGGTTGCCCTCGGCTGACAGTTCGCCGGTACCCATTTACTCCTGGGTGGAGAAAGGCACTGTGAGAGTAAAGTGTCTACAGGTAATGAGTTTTTCAAAAGTCTTAGGGCCTCCACAGACTAGAGAGATAGTTGTCGACAACTATCTAGTTGTCGATCATAAAGCGTTGTCGATAACAAAAAAGCCAGTGTGTGAAGCTAGTTATCGATAACTAAGGGCCTTAGTTATCGATAACTAGCTTCACACACTGGCTTTTTTGTCATCGACAACGCTTTATGATCGACAACTAAATAGTTGTCGACAACTATCTCTCTAGTCTGTGGAGGCCCTAACTTCCTTAACAGAATATTCGGCTAGCCGAAACAGATTCACAACTACTAGAACTCGTTGCAGCTTCATTTTCATGTTTCCAATGAAAACGAATGTTACGGCGCAGTAACAAGTCCCTAACCGTAGTTATTCAGCAGTGAGTCAGTGCTACACTTGAGTACCCCTTATGTCCATCTAATGCCAGGTGATCCCCCACCCCTCTTACCCACCAAAAAAAAAGGCGTGCGGACGTTTCAGAGTCCCCTTCATCAGTAATTGCCACAATGAAACGGTAAATATACCAAATATACCAACGCGCATGTCTTATGGCGTAGATGTACTATGAAAATATGCATGCCCCAGAACACTCTGGAGAAAATGTTAATTTACGAAAATCGATATCCAGTCCACCCGGGGCGAGTGACGCATTTCCTCCCGTTGCCTCCTTTCCGTCTCACTCTACACTTGCCTCAACCTCGTTCCCAGGGTCTCTCTTCTTTTGGCGGGAAGAAGAGAGACCCTGGGAACGAGGTTGCACTTGCCCTTACCACGTGCAGAAGCTCGCATATCGTTGATGTTGTTGTGGTCGGGAAGGTTAAAATGTTCGGTAAAGGAGAACCTGTCTCCTTGGTGGCGCGGGTCATGATTAAACCTTCCACTGAACGAATAGTCTCCTTCGCAGCCGTTATTTGAGTCGTCACGCAACGCTTCTCCCACTAACGTCGCTAATGAGGAGAAGCGTTGCGTGACTATCAAAATAACGGCTGAACGAAGACTAGACTAGACTAGAATCGGTCTGCAAAGTGCTACACAGCTACCTGTTTTTTTTGACTCGTGAATGCGAAAGCAATGAACGGTTATAGCATTTGGTGGACAAATTTCACTCACTCGATCGATGGGCTGTAAACTTTAATCGCGCTATTAATTTATGCATATTAATTTATTCATTCACGAGTGAGCTCATAGAAGCCTTTGATAGTTCTAATGTATGACCTCGCTGTGATTATGTATGATTTGTACTCACCACAAACTTTACACTCTACTGGAAGATCACAGTACTTGCTTTTACACTGTTAAATAAATAGTCAAACAGAAGAAATGTTACAACGAACGTGACATAGTACATTCACTTTTAGCTTTGGGGATGAGTCGCTTACTGGTTAAACAAAACAATTCCGCTAATGCATATGCGACAAGCCAGTGAGATGTATATATCTGGCATTGACAAAATATACAGCTTGCAGCTCTTAAGATCCTACGAGCGTTCATCCCAGTGAGCTTGAGCGCAAAAATGGCGGTATGGACGAGAAGGGGTTGGGGCGAGAAGCCAACCCTCGCCTGTCCCCAATCCCTCGAACCTTTGTCCCGTGCTCCTTTCTTGATTTTGACAAAACCGTGGCTCTTTTTCACCAGTTTTATAACCTCTGCAAGCAAGTGAGCGATATCAACGTACCTGTGGACAAAAGTAGCCTGATGTAGAGAGACCTTTAACACCGCCACTGTCCAAATGACTATACAAGAAAAAGTACGAAAGTTTTCACTGTTAGTAACATGTGCGAACCCTTATAAAACACCTGCCAGTTTTCTGTCACAGGGATCGGCCGGAGCTTATGCACAAACGTTTGGTGCGACCCACTGACTGCAAACGTTAGTCGAATGTTTCTCGTTTTTTGGCGCGCTTTTATCCCCACCAATGAGTTGGAAAGCTCTTGTTTCAGCATTTACAACTTGGCGTACGGACGAAGAGTCGATAATACGCGCCAAAAAAGAGAACATTCGACTTCCGGTCTGTGCTTAAGCTCTCTATTTCGTTTTTTTTTTTAAAACTTGGTTTAACAAGTTGTGTTTATTTTGTTGGTGTGCTGGTTATACGTTTACCTATTAAACCGAATTTAGTTTGCATTAAACAAACAAACAAACAAACAAACAAACAAAACAAACAAACAAACAAACAAACAAACAAACAAACAAAACAAACAAACAAAACAAACAAACAGAGCAGAACACAAACAAAACATTACCACATGCACAAGGAGGGTGGTCCACTTGAAAGATGCTGCGGAAAACCTGCCAAAACAGAAGAAACAATCAGAGTTCCACAAGAATTGACTGAACATGTGCCGGTTTTTGACAGATAAAATGCAGAGCATATTATAACGATGTTACAGTGTACGTATATGTTTGTAAAAGCAAAACGTTGTATGAAATTTCACCACAATCTATCATAATTAAACCATACTCACCCATTCGTATTAATGCAGCTTCTGTATCAGCCTACAACAACAAGTAGGGCACCTTTTAAAAATATCTTCAATAAATTTAGAATTTGATCCAATCTCAGTCAACTCTCTCTAAGCGGACACCACTGGATGGCTGGTCCCTGCCAAATTTCACTTGTTTTGTCTGTAACTAAACTCTCTTTAAGGCGGACACCTCTCTAGGACGGACAGCGGACACTTTTTTCGCAAAATAGATTCTGGTCGGATAATACAGTCTGTAAGGCGGACACTAGGCAAGTGCACATTTGCACAATCCATTTATTATAGAGCGGATATTTATAGTAGTCGCACTGTATTTCAAATTGACCTACTGCTGGACTTACCGTTCACTTTGCATTAATCAAACAGTAAAATAGTTTTTACTGATCAGCTTTGAAAGGGACTGTAAATATGTAATTTGTCAAAAAAAAAAAAAAAAAAGATCTCGTTGAAGTTCTGACGTCATGGGTTTCTATAGTGTCAAGTTACATTAAATCTTTATAAGGCGGACACCTCTCTAAGGTGGACAGCTACATGTAGATCTGGTCCCGAGGGTGTCCGCTTTAGAGAGAGTTCAATAAATGCTATGATTGGTGTCTCGGCTGTACATACCTTTGCAACAGGAGGGGTAACATGCTGCATCAATAGCTCCCGGTAATGTCTTTCATCCAAAATGACGCCATAGCTGCCTGATGAATTAACAACAACAAGATCAGAACCTGGGCCGGGTTGTTCAAAGCATGATTAAGCTAATCCAGGATTAGCGTGAATTCTGATTTCAGTTTTGTAACTTTTCATTGCGGTTTTTCTGTTAATATGTTTTGTCTTTCTGTTTTGACTTTGTGTGATCTCAAACTTTACAAAACATTAGCAGAGAAAAACACTTTTATACAAGAGAAATTAAAAGCTTGTCTGATTAACTGTTAATCCTGGATTAGCGTTACAGTGCGACTACTCGAAGCGGACCAGTTTGAAGAAAAGTAACCAATCAAAACATTAATTGAGAACAAAGGATGGCGACGTTTTTTTGTAAACTGAGCAATTGCGCTGAAGCATACAGACAATAGTTCTACAACAAAATTTGAACACCAACAAAGTGCGAACCTCTCGGGAAACCTAGAAAGTTTTCTTCAAACTGGCCCGCTTCGAGTAGTCCACTGTAATCGCTTTCGAACAACCGGGCCCTGGATTAAAACCCAGTTATACAGATACATGCATGTTTCAACGACGTTTCGCCGCGGTCAAACGCCCGAGCATGCGCAAAGGCGTAAGTCCTGGTCGCCCGCGCGCGCCAATTTCCCGCGCAAAATTTTGAAGGAAAACCATTGCAACAACCCGAAATCAAAACCTTGATAGTAATTTGCGAAAGGAAACAAAAGTAGGTAAAAGGAGAAGTTTAGACTTTTAAAACACAAAGTTCAGTATATTTCCAGCATTCTGTTGATTTATCTTTTTTTTTTGGACGTTTACCAAAAAGTTAGACGTGTTTAAAACATGGTGTAATGATGAGGTTTGTCGCGTAGTTTATTTTTGTTTGACGTTTGACGCCGGTGGACATGCATGTACACTAAACTCACCCACCTTGGGTTTCAGAACAAAGTGTTTTACAGATGCGCACTTCTGCTGCCAGACCAATAATAGAACATCTGATGTTTTGCTGTTGTAGAGTCTGATAATTCAATGATAGAAAAGTTACTCTACACCATTCCAAAGGCAAAACAATTAAAATCAGTTCAAAAACGTTTAATTAGCAACTGTTTTGTTTTCATGGCTTGAAACTTTGCATTATTTTTCTTATGGTTGTACATGTATGTAATGACATTTTGTAATATAAAATTTATACCGTAAAGTTCCGAACGTAACAACGCTACTCTCAGCAGTTCCGACGTTACTTTCGGATAACAAAAACGTGTACCGTCACGGTATACCGGCCAATCCATCTTTAATACAATCGTATCAAATTTGAGCACAATCATACTGGAGAGAGCACGTTTATTCTATTTTTTTTAAGAGAAAAATGTCGGTAATTTAGAGGAGAAAGGGGAAAAGCGTGGTCACTGTTTAAAATAATTGACATGATTCAGAACATAGTAATTATTCCCCACTATTATCTCACAGAAAATCAAATTATATTTGACGTCGCTACTTTCGGCGGGTCGCAACTTTTGGGATCGACAAAGAACCATTACAAATATTTTTTTTCAGGGGGGGGGGGGGGGGACTTTCGGGACTTTATGGTTGTATTTGTATGAATCAATATTCATTGACTTCATCCGTAGTAAACGATTTCTGAACAATTGATTTTTGTTGCCAAGCAATGGTCTACAGGCAAGTTCAAATCACTTTGCCAGTTGTTTATACTTAACAATGTAGATTTGTACCAGTCCTATAGTTTTTGATTTGATAGATTACTAACTGCATTACCTGAACTGTCTCGAGGATATCTCCAGGATCACATGATGTCAGGCTTCCAAACAGAATAAGGATTTCCCTACTGGCATGACCTGGCATATGTCTGTATATAATTTAAAAAAAAGTCATCCATCACCAGACATCAACTGCGTGGCATCTTCATTCCCGTCCCCGTCGCCGCCGCCGCCGCCGCCGCCGCCGCGATCCTTCTGGTAGCAAAAGAATCGTAACCTCTGATTGGACCCACTTTTCTGAGTTTGCGCAGAGTACTCATTTTCTCTTGTTTTTTTCTCTTTGTTATACCAGCCAGAGGTCCCGATTCCAAGCGCTGACCAAAAGGATCGCAGACTCTGGGGACGAGAATGGCTGCACCTCATGCTTCTCTTGCTTACTACAGTCAGCTCTCGTTATAGCGGACATCCTCGGTAATAGCGAGTCCGCAATAGCGGGAGTCATTTCCAGTCAAACCTCTATAATTTATGTAGCTTTCGCCGGCGAGCAGGATTTTGTCCTTAAGAGCGGGTATCCGTGATAACAGGGTGTCCGCAAGGCGAGAGTGGACTGTATTCCCTTAATAATATCATATATACGCAGTGGAACTCCGGATTTATACACTAACACGATGGCTGTAAAATTAATATAGAATTCTTTGGATTTGAAACGCTGCCTTTACATGTTCTAAGTACGGTTCTTTTTTCCCGCCCTTGGTATCGGTGCACATGTTTTCCCGCCCAAGCTCATCTGGGATTCTGACAGTTGAGGACAGTTCTGTCACCACCAGATAAACTGAATGGAACTAATAGATTCGTGAGATTCTGATTGAAGTACAATATAAATTCATTTTTTAATCGACCTTGTCCCCGGTGTTGCAAGGATTTTTTCCTCCCGACTGTGCACCGATCTATACACTTTAGTTGAAGCCTGTCTACAACATCTACAAATGGCCACCTCCTACAATAGCCACCAAAAAAATGCCCTCTACCTCAGTGATTGCACAGCAGTATCCATGGCATTTTGCAGCGATGGTTCTCCTTGGCACTGTTTGCTAGCAGCTTTCTGTAGAGTGCTGATATGAAGTTGTGGGTTACCTGTAAACAATAATCAAGTACAGTCGAACCCCAATTAAGTGGCTGCTTAATAGGGGTTGGCCGCTTAATCGGGGTTTTATTTACAGTATTATACTGATATTGGGACTTAGATAGCTGGCCGCTTAATCGGGGTTGGCCGCTTAATAGGTGGCCGCTTAATCGGGGTTCGACTGTACTTGTTAAATTTTCCCATCTACAGAATGATTGAAACCAAGGCTGAGCGTCAAACTTGTCTTAAGGTTAATTTACACACTACGATTTTGTCGGCCCGATTTGATTAAGAAAATGAATGAGCGTACGAAAATTAGCCCGATTTATAAAAATCTGTAGTGCTCAGCGCCACAGATTTTATAAATCAGGCCAATTTACCATCCTCGTGTGCTATACCAGTAAAAAGATAAATCGGCCTACAAATCGTAGCATGTAAATAGAGATCACAGTTCTAGGTAGCTGACTAATTGATCTTTTTCTTGCCAAACTGATGTTCTTCAAAGATGTGTTCAAATTAATATCTTCAGTGGAGTTTGGTTTGTTCCCTTTACTCTCCTTCCCAAGTTCTCAACGCTTGAGGACACTGTATAGAAACTGCACAGAAGACTGTCAAGCTCATCTGGGGGAATTTCAATTCCAGAACCTTTCGTTTTTTGACACAATCACTTGTATCGCTCATTTTGAAGGAAAGAGTAGTAAGTTTTAAAGGGGCTATCTCACGCTATAGCAAAAAATAGCCCCATGAAATCAACATCGTACGCGGTTCTACATGTAGTAGGCGGCCATAGGCGGCCTGAAGGGTATGGGTCGTATGATGAAACATAATATTTAATACAGCAAGAGTCAGTATGATTACCGCTTAGTTCTGTGAGTTTCTCAGCTCTCTTGTTCTTGGTTACAATGAGGCCTATCTATCAACGAAGCATTAACACAATCATTACTATTAAAGCAATCCGACGACCTGAATATTACCCAGTAGTTGATGACCAGTTAATGCGTCAGTCAATCCCAGCAGTGAAGGGCGCCTTACCGTTGCCACTCGACATAGTTTTTTGATTAATGTTTGACATCTTTTTGACAACTTTCTGATGGCTTTCGTTTCAGCTGGCCAATCAAGAACTATGAGAGGCAGAGATGTCAAGCTCCATGTTCGCGCTCTGACAATTGACATCTCCGCCTTTTTGGGGTTACATTCTGGGCCCGTTGGACTTTCTTTGGGGGGGGGGGGGGGGTGGTTTGGTAATTTGGCATCATTCTCACCTCCCCGTCACCCCTCAATAAAGCAATGATGGGATCCAAGTTTTATGTTTTTTTTATACTTACCTGTGAAATAGGATTCTGATCAAAATATTCAGTGATAAAATTTTCCAAAAGCTGTAAAAAAATAGAGAAATTACATGTAATATTATTACATGACTGTATCAAATTTTGTACATAGCACATCGTACATGTCAGTGTAAAGTTAACTTTTCCTTTTTGGTGAAATTTACTGAAGAGAAGCTCGATGGAGATCAAGTTGTCAACTGAAAAGGTTTTATTGCCAAAACTGACATGTAAAATTTTATTTTCCAGTTTTAACTGAATTAATTAGTACTTTGACTGTTGACTATTAAGATATCTGTACCTTGACAGAACAAGCAAGCCGTGAAGGTTTTAAATCTGCTTCTTCCATTGCTCGAGACATATCCACTACAACAAACAGATGACGCATCTGAAATTATAACAAATATTCAATAATTATGGTCCGTACAGTCGAACCTCCCGTAAGCAGACACCCTCGGGACAGAAAGGGAGGTTAAAAATGTAGTGTTTGTATGTAGCTGGGAACACGAGCAAGTTTCCACTTATGAGAGGTGTCCGTCTAGTTATATAGGGAGGTGTATGACTAGCGGAGGTTCAACTGCATAAATGAAATGATACTGTCTTATTTACACACTCAGTGATTTCAATTCCTCCAGACAGACCTTATAGCTACTGGTGGATTGTTGGCCCTTAACCTGACAAAATGCTGGGGAGGGGTGGGGGGTGTTTGGGTGACTCTGCGATGGTTAGCATCTTATCCAGGGGAAGTTGCAAATTACTCCTAGTTGCTTCATGCTAAACTAAGGAACTAGTAAAATTATTAAGAGCCGGCACTGACGAGCTACATGTACCTGGCTCCAATCTTCTGATCAATTGGAACAGACTCAAAACGTATTAATATGACCTCTCTTTTACAAGTATTTTACGTGTAGTGACTTCAGTGCTGCAATTTGCTACTTCCGAGAGGACATTATCACTATGAAGTCCTATGGACAAAGCGATACAAATACACACAAATCATTTACGGGTCAAATCTAATTTTTGAACTGATTGATCACTTATACTAGTGAATACATGTAACACATTTTTTACTACTAACATGCTCATGAACTCAATGTAATTGCAGTGAGGTAGGTATAAGGGAAAAGGTAAAGCTGCACTTGGGCGAAAACTGGCCCACACTACCAGCAGGCTGAAGCTTATCCCAGTTTCTGTTCCATGAAGCGACTAGGAGTATTGCTTAATTCCCCCAGGATGGGATGCTAGTCCATTGCAGGTTATTCCCCAGCATTTTGTTGCTCAGGTATCCATTTATACTCCTTCATGGGTGGAGAATTACACTGTGAGAGTACATAATAATATATTATTAATGTATCTTACCATCCCAAGTCGAATGTTACCACTCCTTCCCATAAGTCTGTGAAAAAGTTAAGTATACAAAACACATGATTATTGATTGTATATAGTGCTGGCATAAATTATAAGCATATACTATCCATGTATACTTATCATTTTAATTAGCTTTTGTATTGGTTACATTTTTTTTATAAAATATTAATAATGTTTTATAATAAATATACCCAGTGTTTGTTTATTCATCACTGTCTTGGTAAATCTGTGATGTTTATGAAAAACGTTTTTTGCACACTAACTATTGTAAACTTTTTGAATACTTTTGAGTCAGTTTTGGTGGTTGTCTGACATGATCATGGAAACTCAAGAAATCCAGTATTAATATTTGTGCAGTTTTATGTGTACAGGATGTTTTTCCTTTGAAATCGGATACAGCGTTATAAAATTATTTATAAGCAGCGACTCTCTCGGCTTGGAATGTTCCTCGAATGGTGTGAAAACTTCTCATTCTTACTAGCCCGTTTGACTGTATGTACATGTACTTGGAGTTATGGAAGGGGCAGAATACGCCCTCCTGCTGCAGGTCCAAAAGACAAAAGCAGCCAAGGTTTTCAATAGCTGGTTGCACGGTTTTCATTACAAACTATATGTATGGATTATGATCCAAGTAAGAACTGAATTTTTGATTAAACATTATAGCTCTAGGCATTTTAAAATTTAATAACAAAAATGTATTCGTTAATTAAATTATAAAAGATCAGTACTTGTTAGTTATTACCTTCTTCTCTTTGTCCTGTGTGAAAATTCATCAACCACAGTTTGAAGGGAACCTTCAGCATCTTCTTGAATAACTTCCCTTGTGATCAAAATTAAATAATAAAAGACTTCAGTACCATATTTTTTCTCGAGTAAATGCCGGGCTACGAATAAAAGGTCGGGTTCAAATAAACACCAGGCCTATCAGGTTGAGTTTTAAATAAACAACCCTTGGCCGGCGTTTATTTGAGGTCCAGCGTTTATTTGAATCCGGCATTATGTAACTGATTCTCATTGATTTATAGGTGTAATGATTTAGGTTTCACAACCACCATGGTATAACAGTTCAATTGATCAGTTTTGGTCACTCCATATTCAAAAAAACACTAAGTGTACATGTACAGCATTCACAGTGATTGTGTGTATTTAGAGTTTTTGACTAGAGATCAGAAGTTGGTGACATTTTGGTCTTGTTTAGTGGAAGTTTTTTTTTTAATGTGGAAATTATGTGTAATAGTCCATTTTACAGTTGTGTGCTTAGAATCCAGGCCTTTGAACAGAAGTGAGGCTGGAGTTGACTTTGTTGTGATACAAACCTTCCCTTCTTTTCAAATGTAAATTTTTTCTGTTATTATGTAAACTAGTTTCTGGTCTGTATCATTTCATGGTCCACGCCCTAACCTCGCTTTCATACAGAGGCTTGATTACATTTCACACAACTGTAAAATGGACTATTGAGCTAGAGTTCAAACAGGATTTTGTCAAGGCAGCCGTAAGTATTTAGTAGAGCTGTCTGATTACAAGAGTGTCCGTTCAAGAGAGCTTTGACTGTATAAATAATAACCCAATACCCAGGGTGCATTTCATGTACATCCCAAGCCGAAGATACGCCATGATTTTTAAAGGCCAAGGGTGTCAACTGTTAAAAACCCATACCAAAATATATTTGGCGTAACCCTCATAAAATGCACCCTGGCCCATTAATATATATATGCCAGTAGATGTGACAAGACTCCCTTTTTAAAATTACACTCTGGAAGATATATTACAGTACATATATTACATCTGATTTGGATCCTCTCGTCCCCTTGTAGATACTCAAAAGATAAAAATAATTGAGGACACATTTGGGAAACCCTCGGAAAATCTTATCCTTTGGTAGAAGGGGTGGGGGGGGGGGGGGGTTAGGTGTAGGGGGCAGATGTGGATGGCCCTCAGTCTGCGAGCAATGTTCAAAACTGAAGCAATGGTGAAGCACAGCTTTCGGCTATGTTTTTCAGCTTAACATTGACAAAATATTAACAATATGTAAGCTTAACATTTTTTTCTATCACACTTTATAGACTTTGCATCCGAGCACTTGCAGAATCTCCAGATTTTTTTAGCGATAAGCTGGTCAACGTGCGAGTATTTCGTTAAAGACTATATATCAACCTGTTAATGGATGGATCATCTACACAATATCCCGGTCAGTAATACATTGTACGTACCACGTTCTTTCATATTGGTTTAGCCAACGATAGCCTCCTTCCTCCTCGTTCGCGCCATTTTGAATTTTACGCCTGCAATGAATTTGAGCAGCGGCTTATTCGAGATACTTTGCCGCTTCATGTAAGGTTTAATCCGAGTGCCCCGATTTAGAGAAGCTGGGAAACGAGGTTGCTCTGTTCCAGTCTCTCGCTCTTTTTATTTTTTATTGCCCAAAGAGTTGCCTGCGGAAAAGCTAACATAAAAAAACATATATTTTCTACTTCCGAAGATGTTATATTTTTTTCTCAGGGATGGATAGACGAGTGGGAGAGCACAAAGAACTGAGACTGTCCCTGAGAAAAATTAGGGACTGCTCGTAGTCTAGTGAAATTCATAAATCAACTCGCCAAAACTCATCATTTGCGGCCAAAGTGAGTTTGCCGCGAAACATATTAATTTATTAGCACGAGTTCCGGGGGGGGGGGGGGGGGGTAGTTCCTAGTAGGAGGCTAAGGCTACTGGGGATGTGCCGCTGGATGGGGTCGCATTTTCACGACTGGATTGAGTCGATTGACCATACTGGGGTCGCAATTTTAACAGAGTGACTAGAATGGGGTCGCGGCTTTCAACAAGACGGCCTCAGTGGAAATTGAAAGAGCTCGGAACAGCTCTAACAAACTGAAATGCGCCTCTGTTTTGGAAATGACTGCTGAATTATCTCAGTATTTTTAGAAATACCTAGTTAAAAGGTAGATGCGTAAACAGAAAGTGACTAAGTTGGGATCGTGTTTGCAAAAAAGTGACTAAGATGGGGGTCTATCATTGGCCACAGAATAGACTATAATGGTGTGGGGGCTCTGAGAGGCCAGCGGTACATACCAAGCAAAAGCTGACCCAAGTATCCCCGCCGGGGCACGAGTTCGCGGGCTTTTACCCTGGTGGCCAGAGGCTTTTCTTGCGCGGTTTCCGGTTTCAAGTCTCTATTGGGACCCGGCGGCCAATGATGTTGTAAGTTTTGGCCTACGAGCCTTTGGCCGACGACGGCCTCCGGCCGATCCCGACGTGACGCAAGCGAGAACCCAGGGTAGCGGGCGTTTAGAACGGACGTGAAATTACGAGTGGATTGTGGAGAAATACCAGTGATGACAACATGATTGAGAGGTTATTCTGCTGCTATGGCAATCTTATATGTCGAGAAGATGATCAGACTTGGCCGCAGCTAAGAGACGCGACATAGGGGAAGAGAATGACTTCTCCTTCGCTCCGCTTTTGATCAATAGACAAATGCATAACATTTGGTTTGCATATTTCCATGTTTATTCCAGAACAATAATTAACAATAATTTTTGATTATTCGTAGTAACATTATACATCAGGAGAAATTACAGATACAATTTCAAAAGTTACCATAAGAGCTCTATTAAGAGCCCCCCCCCCCCCCCCCCCTCTGTTTAAGTCCCTCTCTCTATTAGCCTTCCTCTCTATGCGCCACTCTCTATTAAGCCCCCTTCTCTATTAAGCCTCCCTCTCTATTAAGCCCGCCGTACGCGTGTCTATTAAGCCTTCATCTCTATGCCCCCCCTCTTCCATTAGCTCTCTGTTTAGCCCCCCTCTCTGTTAAGCCCCTCTCTCTATCTAGCCCGCCCTGTCTATTAAGCCTTCCTTTGGAAGCCATATTTTGCAATAACCCTTCCCCCCCTCCCCATTTATTACGAAACCGTCAACAGATGACCGTTTTTCCGTCGGGTGGCTGTATACGGTAATATTTGTACAACAAATTGTCATACAAGTCCAGAAGTGCTGTATCTTAAAGTTTTTTTGTTATAATCTGATTTCAGTCAAATTACTGTGCGAATCAGAATAAGCGCGAACACTTTGGTAACCACGCTTGGATTTTCGCTTTGCCAGAAATCGGTCTTTTTTATTTAATTGCTATTTTCGCAAAGCTTTTCTGCAAAAACAAGGTGTAAAATTTGAGTTTCCTGACTATTCTTCCGTTTGCGGTTTGATCATGTAAAAGTTATTTAATCAAAGTGTTCACGCAGTAATATTTTTTTCCACTGTTTATGGACCTCTTGACGTTTGTTCAGTATATAACGGTGATATCCAGGAGCCGTTATGTATTATGTGTTGAGTTGTAGACTCTGTAAATTGGGGGCAGCTTCTACCATAGAGCAGGAGGTACTAGGACTCTCGTTTGAATCTTCTATATCTTTCTATTCAGCAAAGCGTCTAACCAACTAACTTACACGTTTTGATGTTCTTAGCTATATAGCCAATTCGTAGACATGTTTGGGTTTGCAACCGTGGGAATTCAAAAGACCTCCACGTAGTAGTTGAATGCAAACCCGAACATGCCTACGGGGATAAGACAAATAACAAACCGAAGGTCCAATGAGAAATTTCCCAAAACGAAACTTTAGATTCCACATAACTTTAGATTCCATGGAGGCCTTAGCCAAAATCGGAAGGACACCGAAACATAATTACCGTGGGAGCTATTGTTAAACGTTAAATCATGGAGTCAAAACGGGAAATGGAAATTGGATCCTAGAGGAGGTACACGGGGGCCGACCTTGACTACTGGACTCCATGGTCAATAAAAAGACAAATAAATCGGTAACGCACACATTTAACTAACATATGTCTTACTTTTCCCAAATAAATGTAAGAAACACCCTTCTCTATTAAGACCCACTCTCTCTATTAAGCCCCCTATTTAAGCCTGAAATCTAAAAAAAGCCCCGCTGGGGCTAATAGAGCTTTTATGGTAATCGGCACATTCATTAGTTTACACCCAATGAAGAAATACACAAATTATTAATTTGTGCCATTAAATCAGAAATTTTACAAATCGTAGCTGCTTATGTCTGGATGCCGTTGGAATCCAATGATGTTGTAAGTATGGATATGTAAGATGACCTTCTCTGAATCGCCTGTGGTTCCTGTACTTCAGTCTCGGACTAATGGCGTATTTAAGGTAGTAGTAATAAAATCTAACTGCTTGAGATGCTGCAGGTTTGACAGCTTTCCATGGTAGTCAAACAACGTATCATAGTGGTATGTTTCCAACATCATGGCAACCTCAATCTGCGCCTGTGGGAGAGAGAGAGAGAGTTCGATCATTAGAGAAGTGTGAAACCCCATGTTTGACGAGTGTGATCGGGCCGGAGGGATCGTCGGAAATTTTGAAAGGAACCCTAAAAGGTCTACCCAAATCTTGTTTTGTGGGTGTGGCTCGAATTCATTTTCAGGTACCAATTCTAAGACAACACTAGTTCTTGTCATATTTTCAGTTTTTCCGGCTTAATACTCTAAAGGTACAGTCAAACGTCTCCTTACGGACACCAGTGGAGGATCCAGGAGGTAGGGTCGGGGGTCCGGACCCCTCTATCAGACCCGCGGGTGTTTTTGCTTTCACCGTTATCCATAGCATGGATCTCCAGGATCACCAAAATGTACTTTTCAGAGCCTGAAATCTAAAATATTTTCTGGGGGAGGCCCCATTCGCCCCTTGTAAAAGCGTTTAGTAATAACTATTCCATTTTACTTCCAAAACAATCTCATTTTCACATTTTTGGGAAAACCCTGGGATCCCCCCCCCCCCCCCCCCATATCAAAATTCCTGGATCCGCCCTGGACACCTTCTCTAATACGGACACCTCTCGATCTATTACGGACAGTTCCCTTGGTCCCGGCAAAATGCTCAATAATCTCTATAAAGAAAACCTCAATAATACGGACCCTCCCTAGATCGACGGCCAACGGCGGACACTAAATCTCATCGGCCCCAGAAAGCAAATTCATATAAAATTAACCTCTTTTTTAAAATAAGGACACTCCAGTGTAACGGTTCGTATTTGATATAATTTCCTATTTGTGGTTACAGATCAAAGTTAATCAATTGTTCCATTGTCCATACAATAAAAGTAGCATTTGTTTTCAATCAGTTTATCGACATGTTATCGCCATTTCTTATCGTCATTCGCCTTTAAAGTGACGTCATATTCATGACCTCTATAATACGGACACATCTCTAATACGGACACTCTGCTCCGTGCCTTCGGTGTCCGTATTAGAGAGGTTCAACCGGCTGTACCATGCAGGATAACTCTACCGGGGTCAGATTTAAACACCCTAAGCGGTACGCCTGGTCCGGGTGTGAAACTGTAAACTAGCCTTGAGCTAAGTACATAGACTATATATATATTAATTAATATAGATTGATTATACTTACAAGAGATATATTGGCATTTGGTAAATTAAGGACGGAAAACGTTCCTGGAGGTACGTTGCTGTCGTTGTAAATCTTGGTTGGCAAGACAGGTGTGAAGGGCTCCATAGTCACTCACTGGATAGTTAACTGCGGCATGCTTGACGCTTAGAAGCCATATCAACGAGTAACCATGTCAATGACTTCTTCCCTGGTATTCAACATGGCCGGGAAGTCTTTGACCTGACGAAAGAAGCCTCGAGATTTGAGATCACAAAAATCTAATTTGAAAAGGATACTATACTGTGCTATCTGAACTTGTCACCCTTCTGTAACAGACCTGGCGACACCCGAGCTACCCTAGCCTACGTCGCAGACGGACTTGACCTCCGGTTTAGCTAGAGCTACCCGGACTCTAAAAAATTCCTGGTTTGTTTTGGTCCTCCCTGGTTTAAAATAAATGTTATATCCCGGTGAGGTGATTCGCCGGTGGGGAAAAAAATCCGGACTGAGATCTAGGGGAGAGATGCCCACATATATCCTGGTGGACGCGGGACTCTTTTGAGAATGTACGGTACTTTCAAAGTTAGTTTGGCCGATTTCTGGATTTGGGATATTCGGCGTTGTGTTGGTCGACCTTGTACAGTTCAATTGGAGAGCAGTATTTTGTTTCAGGGGAGTCTCTGGTAGATTTCTGTCCGGCCACCCTCCAGGTTCCACCAGGTCTGTGTCAGAGGATTTCTCAGAGGGGGGTGTTGAATGGTAACCCTTTCATTTACAGAGAAAACCTTGAAATAAATGGGGTTTAACTTTTAAGAGGCTGTCCGCGTAAGAACGGATAAGGCAAATTTCGGCCCTTCACCGATTTGCCTAATATTTTCAGTGAAAGTTAACCATTATATCCCATCAACAAATATCACATTTATTTGGATCAATTCCTTCTTTTTCATTTTTTGCGAGGCCATTTTCAACATAACCTCAAAATTATGCAAATTAGCTTTGAGGACTCTACAATTTAGCTATAAATGTCGGGCGCTACCAAAGCCCAATTTATTGTCCAAACCGCTGAATATTTTATATATTCAAGTTTCATCTTTTCATCAACAGTTTAAAGGTTTAATAATTGTATTTTATCAAATTTTAACTGAGTTATGAATTTTCTAAGATACCTTCTCTCGAACTCCGGAATTTGCGAAACGTGACATACCTATAGTTGAAAATTATTTTCTCTTATGTGGGACCTGACCTAGAGTCAAATCTGTTATAACTCAAAAGTACTAACACCAATCTAATAAATTATAGAATAAAATTTGTGGCACTTAAAGCTGCGCACCGTACAGAGCTCTGCGAATTTCCCAATTATTCGCCATTTTGATCGAAACCAAAGATAAGGCGGTCCGAACGATAGACAATTTCTCAGCCGAAAACGCTTGGAGATACAATAATAACCGCTAAAACGGCAGAACCTATGCTCTGTAAATAAATATTATTCGTCGTTTTAGCTGTTGTTTCGGGAAAAATCTGGGTATTTTCAAAGTAAACAGATAAATATTTCCTTGATATATGCAAATTAGCTGCATATTAAATTTCGTGTTGCGATGGGATTTCTTTATCTATTAGCTTCTATTCCACAAAACATTTTCCGTAAGAACTTTTACAAGTGTTCAAATTCTTATACGAATGACATCAGTTGTCCAGTCAGGTATTTTTCCTGTCGCTGCCAAGGGGGAAAAAAATGTTTCAGCCGATTATGTGAAAGATTTTGAAAAACTCGTTTGTGAGCTATTTTCATTTTCCACGATGCGGCAACACAGTGTTTGTTTTACAATTTCACTCTTTTAAATTAAATTAAATGAGAAATAGGGGTGGCGAATGGTAAATCCGAGACTTGCAGAGACGCCGATACCCTGGTTTAAAAGTCCGAGCCCGAGACTTAGCGCTCCAAAAATCCGAGCCCGAGACGCAGTGATCCAAAACTCCGAGAAAATATAGTAGACAAGAAGCTGCATTTGCGAGATTCAAAATTCGAGACTCCAAGAACGTCCTATTTCTGGCGAGGCCCGAGATTCCGAGACGCTTTTTTAAGCGCCGAGATTCCGAGACACGGCTTAAAATTTGCCGAGATTCGTCATTTTTGATAGACCATTCGCCACCCCTAGAAATGTGCGTCAGATTGTATATTTTGTCAGAACCCTCTCAGTCTATCCCGAGAACGTCCGTATATATTGCGCAAAATGTCTGATATTCCCTACAGTTGTTTCTCTGCACGAAATATTACAGACTCCGTGTAGCTCTAGTAGGGACGAGGAGAATCCTGTTTCGCTCTCTGAGTGCAACTCGGATATTTCGGCGCATTTGGCGAGCTTGCCATTTATCGAAATTCGGTGATGTTACCGAAGCCGAGCTAATCTTGGCCAGCTTGCGAGCATGACCATCTGCCCGAGGCACAGACATTTTATACTGGAAGATTCTGGCGATCGAGCCCTGCCAATACCCTGTCAATACCCTGGCCATACTGGGAAGAGTACAAGTGTGGCAGGAAGACATATCATAAAACTTCTAAATGGCCGACGAAATAAGGATTTTTGTTTTTTGTGTCCCCAAATTAGTATGGGATTTTCCCAGGCTATAAGGCATTGACACGATAATAAAGTTTTTCTATTCTATTCTACTCTATTCTATTCTATTCTATTCAATAGAATAGAATAGAGTAGAGTAGAGTAGAGTAGTAGAGTAGCGAGTGTCAGTGTCAATGTATTGTTTCATATAAGTTTTTAATTTTCTAATTCAAACATTTCCACCATTTCCTTCTCACAATTCTGACACGCTATCCAGTTTCCTTTACATGTATATTAAAAAAAGTTAATATCAGTCATCGATAATTTTATGTCATACCAGTCGCCACTGAAAGTTTGTTTCGCTATACTGTTTTTTACGATAATTAGTTTTATAACACGACTAAGGCAGTAGAGAGGAGCAATAACTAAATTCAGCCAATCAGAATGCTTTATTGCCGGTCTGATATTTATCGGACCGGGTAAAGTTTCGTGCATTGTTATGGTCTAATTTCCACAGCTATTTTGTAAGCACAAATGTGTCATATATCTTTTATTAACCCAAGCTTGCTCAGGGGCGTACTGGGAGAATATCGGCCGTCGGTATGGACCTCGCTGCGCTCGATCGTTAATACTGTCAAGGCCTAGGACCGATCAATATTCTCCCAGTATAGATTGCAAAACAGTCTCACTTTCTTCTCTCGAGATATAGATTCGTGACGCGAGAATCGAGAGGCGAGCGCCGATAATGCACGCACGAGCCTCGCGAAACCCGCAGGCGTAGGAGGGGTGGCGGGGAGAGGACCTGCTGAAACAAATTCTTGGCGACATTTTGAAGTGCAATTTAAATCAAGAGATTCATTCATACAAGAATATGAATGCTTTAATTGAACTAGAATCAGCTGTAGAATGGTATGAAATAAAACAAGTGAATCATGCAAAACAAACACTGCGTTATAAATAGAAATGGCTCATAAACTAAAGGAAAGCTTTCACATAATGGCTAAAATAAATTATTCCCCAGGTAAGAAACAATTCTTTGTCTTGAAAGATACCGGAAAAAGACCTAACTGATCAACTGAAGTCATTCGTACAAGAATTTGAATTCAGGAATATGAAATGAACAAACTGTGTCCGGCTAGCAAAACAAACACTGCGGGAAATCAAAATATAGTTCACAATCTGAACAAAACGCTTTCACATAGAGGCTGAAAAAATTTTTACTCCACATAAAAATCAATTCTTTCTCTTGGAAAATAATTCTCAAGTGTCTCTCAAGGAAAATGTTTTGTGGAATACATAAAGAAATCCATCGCAACACGAAATTTAATATGCAGCTAATTTGCATATATCAATCGAAAGGAAATATTTATCGCTGTTTACTTTTGAAAATACCCCGATTTTCCCCGAAACAACAGCTAAAACAACGAATAATATTTATTTGCAAGGCATATGTCTGCCCTTTAGCGGTTATTATTGTATCTCCAAGCGTTTTCAGCTGAGAAATAGGTCTATCGTTCGGACCGCCGCCTTATCTTTGGTTTCGATCAAAATGGCGAATAATTGGGAAATTCGCAGAGCTCTGTACGGTGCGCAGCTTTAAGTGCCCACAAATTTTATTCTATAATTTATTAGATTGGTGTTAGTACTTTTGAGTTATAACAGATTTGACTCTAGGTCAGGTCCCACATAAGAGAAAATAATTTTCAACTATAGGTATGTCACGTTTCGCAAATTCCGGAGTTCGAGAGAAGGTATCTTAGAAAATTCATAACTCAGTTAAAATTTGATAAAATACAATTATTAAACCTTTAAACTGTTGATGAAAGATGAAACTTGAATATATAAAATATTCAGCGGGTTTGGACAATAAATTGGGCTTTGGTAGCGCCCGACATTTATAGCTAAATTGTAGAGTCCTCAATGCTAATTTTGCATAATTTTGAGGTTATGTTGAAAATGGCCTCGCAAAAAATGAAAAAGAAGGAATTGATCCAAATAAATGTGATATTTGTTGATGGGATATAATGGTTAACTGTCACTGAAAATATTAGGCAAATCGGTGAAGGGCCGAAATTTGCCTTATCCGTTCTTACGCGGGACAGCCTCTTAAGTGACCATTGAGATGAAACCTATTGAGCAGCGATTTCATTTGTAGCCTAAAGTGTTAGTCGTCTCTTCGTTCCTTAACCTAACTGACATTATCGGATGTTGTACAAATGGCTCTAACTTTTACATGTAAGTTCAAAAAGGGGACTGAGCACTAGTTTACCTATTGTTCAAATTAAGTCATATTAAAAAATTAATCTCATCACCAGAAAAGATCGCATGGAAATGAGTAAGTTCACCAAGTTTGGTTATGTTACATTACATAGTAACCAGGCTGTAAGCTGTCAAAGGTCGCCCAAATTCCATACAGACGTCTCTAATTCAGAGATGGCGTCCCCCCGCGGAAATCCATACAGTCTCTAAATTTTTCTGATTTTTGAAAGCCTTCTACATGGTTGCAATCTAACGAAACAACCTCACACTTGGTAAACTGACTAATTTTTAATTGAATTTAAATTTAAAAACTCGTCCCCAGTCTCAATTTGAACTTCGGAACGGGCAATAAGTCTGTGGATGAAACCCTAGTGTGTGACCATTCAAATGAAAGCTATTGAACAGTTCTATCATATGGTACTTTTTGTTTCTCATTATTTTGCAAAATGAAATTGAGAGTCTTATTTCAATGTTAAACTTGGCACTCTTGGTAATGAAAGGTTAGTTTCAAGCCTGAATAAGTCTTGTACCAGTGTTGTCATCCAAAGCCAATAACTTTCTGAGAAGCCATTCATGGCCCTCGCGATTTTATTGTCGATTGAAAAGCGAGATTGACAAACTGTATAAAAGCTGAGATTGATTTCAAGGGAAAGTTGAACTAACACTTCATGTTGGTTTGCTTCGTCTGAGATTCTACAAGTGGTAGGTGAAGATATATATACACAATGATTTTCCGAGAGATGTCCATTCTATCATGGGCCCCTCTTTCGCGCACATGTGCATTCGTGTAGTCTATGGCGAAATGATTTTGATTACCTGGCCGCGCCCTCCATCTGGCCCAGTCCCTTGGGCGGATAACTCGTTCACAAAGGCTTGTAATTCCTTAGTCGTGCTTAACGTCATTTAGTTGACGATAGAAACTGAAAACAGCAAATCATTACATTATCCAAACCATGTAACAACAAACTATTAGATAGCTGTTCACTCCAAGCACACGCATGAGATGTTCTTGTTATCCTTATGAGGCAGATTTGAGAGCTTTTCTCGAATTATAATTTGTAACATGCATTGTCACTTGTCAATCTACTAATTTTTAACTTCAAATTCTAATTTTAAAACTACATCAAATCTTCAATATTTCTCATTTTCCTAAATTTTACAACTCCTTTGAGAAAAACTATATCCTCCCAAATATACCCAAAAATCACCAAAAAATTTACAAAACACTCCATAACATAGATTCATGGGATGAGCATAGAGTTTTTGGATTGCTTGAAACGGAACGAGATATTTCCATCTAACCCATGTTAAGTCGCGGAAAAATGGCACTGATTTAGGTTAAGTCCCGCCTTAACTCAGGCAACTACGCAAGAAACTGCGAAACAGCGTGACTTCGTAATTACGTAACTAAGAATTGTATACGTAAACTACGTGACTATAGCTAGGCAACTACTGAGCAACTAGGCTATTAGGTAAACAACTAATCTAAGCAACTAAGCATCTAATTAAGCAAACGAAAAACATCTAAGCATCTTAGCATTAACTCGGGCAACTACGCAAGAAACTGCGAAACAGCGTGACTTCGTAATTACGTAACTAAGAATTGTATACGTAAACTACGTGACTATAGCTAAGAACTACGTAACTAAGTCAGTAAGAAACCAAGAAATCAAATCACTAAGTTTGTTAGATTATTATTCATTTGTTTGTTTATTTGTTTATTTATTTATTTACACTCACACGAAAACGTAATCCTCCACCATCCTCTCGATTGTCATATGCAACAAGCTACTGTCGTCACGATACGGAAAATATGGAAGCTTCTTTTTGTTATCGAGGCCACGTTTTCTAGAAACGGGAAGGATATGTTAACGGTGGAGAAATAAAGCTCTGCAGAATCGGCGCGCGCTACACATTTTAATTTTACATAGCCATATTTTTCAACAAAAAACTAAACAGGTTGACATGATCGTTTGCGACAAAGCATAACGTTATCAGTACTAGTCAGGTCAGCATTTACGATGTCTTTTCTCTGTTGTATTGCTTAACATCATGAACTTTATAAATACAAAGGCATATTTTTTTTAATGAAAGGGTTTTATAGTAGGGTATTAAATTTCGCGTCGTTAATTTTCGCGACAACTTTTTTTCGCGGATCTTTAATTTCGCGGATTTTTTTTTTGCTATCACGAAAATCGCGAGAATTAAGTGCCGTGAAAATAAGTAACAATAACTCGGAAAGGAAACGACTGCTACGCAGGCTAGATACCTTGATGTCAAGATAGAAATCGGTATCCTTCCAACTCAGAGTCTTGTAGCCAAGTTCCATCAGTAGCAAGGTTCCTTTGTGCCCCATAGCGGTCAGCTGGTCCATGTATCCATTTGGAGTGACGAGTGATGGTGAGCCTATTGTGTTTGTAGCCATGACCCCTCTACAGTGGTACTTAAGGAGCTCATTTAGCGGGTGCTTGGAGGAGAGCTGACGGTGCAACACCACGCAGAAGGGTTCCGCAAAAAGATGGATCTACGCATCAAGAATAACATAATACGAGACGCAAAGCTGTTGTAAGGACCCTTTATATTTAAGGCGATTCCTTAGTATTGCATTGCGCATCCTTACTGCGCATGATTTCACACGTTATTAGCGCGCGCACATAAAGAAAATGGCGGTTTTTCCTTACGGCTAAGCTCGCCAGAGAGATAAATCGTCATTTTCTCGTAAACGAGTACGGTGACCTATCAATTTTTTCTGTTATTTTGAGTCTAGCAATCACCTTCTTTCTATAAAATAAATATAGACTAATTTCTATTGCAGAATAATAAATAATCACGCGAAACGTGAACTTAGCTAATAAAAACGTTTCTGGAAGCTGATATTATAAGGAATTATGGGGTATATACAAGGTCCGCCTGCTCCTAAACGAATACCGGGACCCCCCTTTTTTATTTCAAAATTTAAGTTCCCATAAGATAAACAACCAATAGGCAAAATTTGAATGAAAATCTATTGTAAGTTCTATTTCGATGGAATGACCTTAAAGTAACGACATAAAATAAACAAATAAATAATCAAAAATCTTCTTAACCAGTTTCAAAAGTTGTTCGATTTGAAGCAATGAATCAAAGTGTTACTCGATCAAAGCTAATGCCACGTAAGGGACTGTGTAATAATTACCAGGAGGGGGGGTTGGAAAACCAGAGGGGGGGGGGGCATAAAGTAAAATCAAAGCAAGGAGAGGGGGGGGCTCTAGGTAAAATAAGTCACTCAAGAGGGGGGGGTAAAGTACATATTACATTGGCGAATCCATACCTATTTATAAGGCGGGGGCCGAAAAATTTTCCGGCCCTTCGGGCCGAGCAAGCCTTCACCGGACCTGAAAATAACACACATGCCCTTTTCCTTCTACTATAGTTCTGTTGAACATTGTTACGGAGGTGATATTTGTTCCAGACGCGGGCGGATGTCCAACAATTAAACATGCAGTAGGAGCTCTTCTTTCTGTTATAAGATTTTAATCCACACTAGTGCGTGTAGAGAAAATGTAGCAGCGTACTTGTATAAAGGTGTGTGTATACTGTGAGGGGGGGGGGGGGGGGGGTCGTACATAATTTCTGACTGATTAGAGGGGGAGCAATAACTAAATTCACTCCTTTAGGAGGGGGGGGGTATTACCTAATATTTGGCTACATGAAGCCCATTTTCCAACCCCCCCCCCCCCTCCTGATAATTATTGCACAGTCCCTAATCAGATTGCTGAGTGGAGAAGAGTGCGAGTTTTTAGGGTCGCGCTCGTGAGAAGAGCGTTATCTTCCTCTCCTCCAACTCGCGCTTCATTTTACTCCAGCTAGAATTAGATTTACCGAGAACATAGATCTAGGCAATAAAAGCATAATTCAACGTAACAATTGTAAAGGTTTATACTTCAATTCTGACCTTCAGTAGATGTTCAATCATTTGGCTATGTGCGTAATCCGTTGCCTGGACAGCCAGCCTAGCCAACATCCATGGACCACCATCAACAGGAGAGAAAACTGGAGAGTCTAGGCACAAAGGTATCACAACATTTGTTAGCCACCAAAACCCTCTCCCTGGGAGAGCTAAGTAGAGGAAGCCTAATTATGAGATATCTTTCATTACATAAAAGACATACAATGTGCCCCCTACTGATATTTGCTCTATGAGTAAGAAACATGCGTCATTTAAAAAAAATTCAGGCTATAAAAGCAATTTCATTTCATTCATTTTCATCTTTAATCGCAGTTCATAGCTGTCTTTGGTATATTAATTCCGTCAAAATTATTATCAAATTGAGAACCTCCAAGAGCCTCCATATATACATATGCTTTAGACCTTTGGAACACAGGATTTAGTTCAAAATGTTAAGAAACGAATATGGCACCACACTATACTGCAGTTATTAACAATGAAATTAAATAGCAGAGGAGTATCCGAAGTTTGAGTAGCCAATCAGAGCGCGGAAAAGCACTATTCACTTTGCGTGGTATATAGTAATCTCCAATACTAACCAGGCTTATAATCAATCTGTATGGCCGCTGGGCGGAGTCGTTTCTCTTGGTTCACTGCAAACAGAGCCACGGGTGATGCTTGCAGGCCACATGGCTCGACCGGGACGATCATCCGCCATGTCAGGAAAAGAAACCATGTCATCGAATATCTCGTATCGGAGTACATAAACCACTGCCATTCTTTATTGACTAAAAGGGAAGGAAATAAGTCCACAATTGCACGCTTAAAGGAGCTATGTCACGACATTTTAAGTCATTTTTGCGAATTGCAAAATAAACCTTCAAATTGAAGAAGACTCAAAATAACAGTTTACTAAGGTAGGAAACACAAAAACCAAAGATGGTAATAATAAACCAAACAGGAACAAAGATGGTTGAGAATGGAGAAGATTTTAATTCAAATTGGTCATTCACAATCCGTATAATCCGTCTTAAATGACCAATTTGAAAACAATTGGCCCGATTTTTTCAAGTTGCACAAACCGTGACGTAGCTGCTTTAAACATTTTTAACCTCCAACTTTTGGAGCCTTTTTGTCTTGATAAATATGTAATATATATTCCATAAATCTGACATTGACGACTCCACTGAGGGGATGCACGAGGGCTGCACAAAAAGCTATAGTCTAGGGTATACCTATACTGTATTCGAAGATTAAGACCTTTCATTAAACTTTGGTGTTGCATGTTTTAAAGTCATTCATCCCAAAGCTTTTAAGTTAAAACCTCCTTCCTATTGTTGGTATGATGTGATTTATTATATACACTGATCAATTCCTTTCGTACATAGCCATAACATCTACACTGGGATTATATTTAATTAATGCATGTAGAAAAAAGTCCAAAAAGTACTCCTACAGGGTTTCGTAGTATTTGATCTTTTGTGCATTGAAGCCAGAATTTATAACTATTATTCTAAAGGTACTGCGGTTTTTGCACCAAATCTCGTTCCCAGAGTCCTCGTTACCCGTGTCCAGCGGTGGAGCGGCCAACAAGGACCTCCTGGGATCGAGTGATCTGCCTGACTTGCGCAGTAAGACCGGAAGTCCAAGAATCTTGGCGTCCGATTAGACGAAACATGGGTAGAAACACATGCGCAGTAGAGCCGAAAGTCCAAGAATCCTGTCATGGCGGATCGCTTCCCCTCTGAGCTCCTTGTTGGCCGCTCCACCGCTGGACAAGGTAACGAGGACTCTGGGAACGAGATTAGTTTTTCGCGGTAATAAGCACTGCCAACAAGTCCCATACCTCACCAGTGGTTCATCGCTGCCCCGTAGCGGCCTTGCGACAGCAGCTTGCCAGTTGTAATTCGGATTGAGTATCTTGCTCAACTCTGACCATTTCAAGCCCACGTCAGCTAAAACCGCAGGGAACAAAACATACGTTAATCGAACAATAAGACTACAAGCCGGGTATATCCCTATAGCTGCTCCGAGGGCGTAACTAACTGAAAAGCAATGTCAATTCTCCTGTTCGCGCTGGCAATACAGTACTCGAAGTAATCAAAACAATTGCGCTGACTTGTGTTGGTTTGGCCAAGCGGTAAAAAAACTTGCGTCTACTTGCCTCCTCAGTTTGTCGACAGTTTATCTCATCAACGCCTATAAACCTGTTCGTTCTCTTCGCTCTTCAGATCGCTCACTTTTACAAATACCTGATGTTTCAACAGCAACCTATGGTCAACGAGCTTTTTCTTTTTCGGCCCCGAAACTTTGGAACACCCTACCTACATCTATAAAACAATCTGAGACATTAACCATTTTTAAAAAGAAACTGAAAACATTTATTTTTAGTAATCATTTTTGACCCTTAGTTAATTAATTAGTTAGTAGTTAGTTAGTTAGTTAGTTAGTTAGTTAGTTCGTGAGTTCAGTTATTTATTGCATATTTGTAAGCGCGTTGAGATTTTTAAACGCGCAGAAAAGAACTTAAGACGATTTCCGCTGGACGTTCGAGCAAAAAGTGCAAAAAATTAAGTTACCCAAAAAAATACTCATAGCACGGTAACATTTTGAATACAGTTAAGAAGAAATTATCGATAAATTAGCTCCCAAGCTGACCCCGCGAGAGAAGTCATTACATATTTTTAATAAAAAAAGATGCTTCATGTCAGTTCAAAACAAAATGGCGTGCGTTTTTATCATTTTTAACGAGGTTTGACATTAATTTTCTCGAGAATGCTTGTCGAGAACTTAATTGCGGGGTCATTTGGAGAAGTAAATTAAAGTGATATGTTTCAAATAGTATTTTCAAAATGTTACCGTGCTATGAGCAGTTTTTAGTAATTAATTTTTGCACTTATTGGCTCGAACGTTGAGCGGAATCCGTCTTAATTATTATTATTATTATTATTATCTCGATCAAAGTGAACTCAATTTATTTCAAGCCAACGCATGCGCAAGTGATGCGCAAACTCATGGCCAAACGACAGTCGCAATTAAGTAGACGCAAGTTGGCAAACTTCCATCTACTTGCGTCTCCGTTTCGCCAGGGATTTACTGGCAACACCACACGTCTAATGGATGACAACGTCGTCACCGGAAAATGAGGGGGAGGGGGGGGGGGGGGGGGGGGGGGGGGGGGGGGGGAGGGTATGTACACTTACAGGAATCCTCCGTCACACCCTGCGAATCACCATGGGATTACACCCGCTCAGCCTCTGTTCAGTGAACATGTCGTCCTCTCTCCAGTCCTTGAGCATATCCTGGAAGGGTTTCCCGTTGGAAACGAACCGATAGAATCCAGAACTTCCCTGTGTTCGGCGTGAAAACAAACGGAAGCGTTAGTAAAAGCGGTTTTCAATTGACTGTCGAAGGTAATAGCTAAATTGCTTTGGCCGTTTTGCTTTACTACGCTCTGTGATTGGTTTTAAAAAAAAAACTCGCGCTACCTACTACTCAACCAATGAGATGCAAAACCAAAACCAATCGCGACTTGGTCACACGCGTTTTCCCGCGCTTGACGCCGGTTTGCTTGCAGTACCATGGGTATGATACGTTTCATGTGATTGGCCACTGGTAATTGCTTTCGCTTTGGTTTTTCGATACTCAGTTTAAACCCGCTCTATCACTGATTTATTTGAATTGAAATCAAATTTCAATTAGGCTGGTCAGGTAAATGAGGAACTGACCATCTCCAGCAAATTAAATGTTTTTAGAGGAAACATTTTTGGAGTGCCAAGTTTTTTTCATTCGACTTTCATGTATCGAAACTGTGCGGTTTTTTTCAAAAGGCTACTCTTCAAAAGTTTGAAGTTGGAGAGATTATCTCAATTTACTTGCAATATCGTAAATTTTCGATGATTACTTTCCGTTTCAAAAGTCCCTTTGGTTGAGGGCTTATTGACGGGGAGGGGGTATTATCGGAGGGAATTTTTCTTTTGACAAATAATCAAATACATTTGGAAGGGATTTTCGTCTGAAAAATTACAAGAATACGGCAAAGATAAAGAGGAGCCTTTATAAAAAGACCAAAGGGGCTACACACGAGTGAATACTACTGATTAACACTTATAGTAAAAGCTCTATTTAGACCCCCATCTCTATTACCCCCCCCCCCCCCCCCCCTCTATCCCCCTTTTGGAAGTCAGATTTTGTAATAAGCCCCCCCCCCCTCTCTTTTAAGCTCCCCCACATTAGAGGTCAGAGTTAAAATGCTAAATATAGCATCTAAATTGATTCCCGTCGGCTGATGTAAATGACGTTTTCAGCAATAATTTCTGGCGTTTCAGTCACTTTAAAGTATGAAACGTGGTCTTTAATTTCCAGAAGTATCGTTGAGCCGTTAGGGTATAAATGACATTGCATTTGTGATACGGTGATACATAACCCATTTCTTGTTCTATTTTAATTTGGTATTATAAAGGAAAAGTTGAGAAAATTTTGAAAATTTGGATTTGAAAATAAGCTCCCGCTCCCCCCCCCCCCCCCCCCCCCCCCCCCCCCCCCCCCCCCCCCCCCCCCCCCCCCCCACCCCCCCCCCCCCCCCCCCCCCCCCCCCCGCCCCCCCCCACTCCTCTATGAGAGCTTTTACGGTACTTACATTATTGGCCAGATTACTTCTGAATTCCTTGAAGATAGTGTCGTAGTCTTGAAACTCGGTAATCTCGTCCGGATTTAGTGCTTTCCACTGCTTGGTAAAAACCTTTATTTTTCCTCAGCATGCCGATGTAACCCCCGAACTGTTCCTTTGCAAATTCATCTTGCATGTGTACAGCCACTAGCTGGCCAATGGTCATGTTGACTAAAGGCATTGGCAAAGGCGGCCGTAACGCAAGCTGGTAGATCCCTCGCTGGACCGCAAGTTCTTTTTCGCGCAGAAGTTGGCAATTATCCGTTGGATATCTGTGGAATACTCACGGGGCAGTTGGCTTCATCTGCAAAAAAAACAAACAAAGAAGCAACTTAGTTTTGTTTAAAATTACGACTACTAATATCTTAAAAGAGTGTGTTATGTGTGCTGGGATTTGAGGAAAAAGTTTCACTTCCTTCCCATCAAGCCCCGCGCTCCCTGTTTTCCCGCTCTTTGTGGGCGAAAAGACATTACATGAAGTCGAGGCAGCAATATGATAAGATGTTTGTACAGAATCAGCAGCCCTGCACCGGTCCAAAGCGGCTCTGTGATTGGCCGTCTCACGAGAACAATACGGAAGATTACGTTTATTAAAATGCGGTCCCTGTTTTGCCACTAATTTTGCATCTATGACAAAGTTGTCGTTTTGGTCCCAGTGATGACTTCGGATTTTGTTCCTTTTATAAGTTGACAGTAGTTTTCTTGCTGTGTCAGTGTCTTACTTAATTGACCATCCCCTTTCCAACACATAAATAAATTGTCAGACAATGCTCTTCCCAAATAGTGTATTTAACATCTCTTAATGCAACTACAGTAAGATTTACCGAGTGCACCGACTGTACCGAGCGTACCGAGCGTACGAGCGTACCGACTGTACCGAGCGTACCGAGCGTACCGAGCGTACCGACTGTACCGAGCGTACCGAGCGTACCGAGCGTACCGAGCGTACCGAGCGTACCGAGCGTACCGAGCGTATCGACTGTACCGAGCGTACCGAGCGTACCGAGCGTACCGACTGTACCGAGCGTACCGAGCGTACCGAGCGTACCGACTGTACCGAGCGTACCGAGCGTACCGAGCGTACCGAGCGTACCGAGCGTACCGACTGTACCGAGCGTACCGAGCGTACCGAGCGTACCATCTATAAAAGTAAGAGTAAATATTTAAGCTGCAAACTGAGCTTTCAGCCACTTGGACATTTTGTACCCAAATAATAGCTGAACAAGTGTGTATTAGTATTTAAGCGCTTACAAGGAAGCTTCCCTGCATATATGTATGACCTTATTAAATGCAACGCAGACATAAACACACACTCTGGTCGTCATAGCTCCACAAATCTTGTTTGCCCTCGCTTCAAACACGAAACGAGGGAGGGCGAACCTTCAGCGTCACAACAACAAGACTATGGAACTCTTTACCAAACAACATAAAGAAAGAGGGAACATCAGTGACTATTTTTAAAAATTATCTTAAAAGTTATTTTTTATCACGCTACGAAGAAGTGGATCATTTTAGTCTAAATTTAATGTAAGTTATATCCTTCGTAGATTTTTAATTAGCATTACCAAATTTTAATCCGATATTGTAATTTTTAGCTGTAATTTTTAGCATTGCCCAATTTTAATCTGATATTGTAATTTTTAGCTGTATTTCATTATTCTTGTCCATAATTTAGGTATATTGATTGTATTTGTATTTATAGTTTTAGGACGGAGGGCCACTAGCTCGTCAGTTGAATTACTGTTATGTGTCACCCTCCCCCCAAAAAGTTGATTATTATTATGATTTGATTATTAATAGTGAGCGCTGTGTGTCACTCGGGTCAGAGAAAAGTGTCCGTTGCCCATATTAACTGGTGTCTGTTAAAATTAAAAAAAAAAAAAAGGCTAATGGAGGGGGACATTGGGGGCTCTGAATACCGCAACACCGCAAAAAAAATCGAAAAAACACCGCATCACCGCACGAAAAGTTGACGAAACACCGACACCGCAATATATTAAGTTACTTATAAATGAAAACGGCTTGCGACTGGCTGCTGAAGCATAAAATATTAACTGGACAGTAGTATTTGACTATACTGTGTTACAAATTAACAGGTTTAACAAAGGTACGTGCTTTTAATAAATAAACACGGGTTAACGAAGATATAGAAGCTATAAATTTAGTTCTGGACGACAAGGGTCGACGATTATTGTACAAGGGTCCAACAAGAAACCGTAACACCGCAAATAATTTCGTTTCACCGTACACCGGAGGTTTAAAAACACAAACAACGCACACCGCAGGATTTGAGATCACCGCAATACCGCAATGTGGGATTTTATTCACCGAAATACCGCATAAAAAACTGAGCAACACCGCAACACCGCAAACCCCAACGTCCCCCTCCTAATGTAAGAGATAATATACATTGTACACTGCAGGAGCTTTCCGTTGGTTAATAAGCGGGTGCCTGTATTAAGCGGGTGGCCATAATGCGTGGTTCCACTGTACTGTAAGATTCAATTTATCTTGCAGGTTTTCGATGACTGTGCCCTCTCGCAGCCAGTCAAGGATGAACTTTACAAGTGCTATCCCAATGCTAAGAGAGCTCATTTAAAGAAGGGCGGCAACTTCCCATATCTCTGGCAGGAGCGCAGATGTTAATCTCTACCTTCAGGTGTGTGTTTTAGTTACATGTACAATCATTATCTTGCATCAATAGCCTGCAATGCGTGCAAAGACGCTAGATAATTATTTTTATGTAATGCATTTATTGTAATCAAAATGGCTATTCCACATTCCTGAAATGTTGGAGAGACTAGAGCACTGGGCACACACTTTCCTGCTAGCAGAGTCTCCTTTTCCATTATTTTGAGGCGGGAAGAAAAGGAGACTCTGCTCTGACTCGAAACAATAATTATTATTCCTATTGAGCATGTGTTAGCGTTAGCGCATGTGATTGTATGTCGTATGTCACATGTGGGCTCAGTTACTAGTCAGCGATAATGCCATTAGGCATGTCTAATGAATACTTCGCAACAACTGTTTTCAAAAACCGGGTTATTTCGTCCATGGCGGTGGCTACGACATCGTTTCAAGTCAGAGCAGAGTCTCCTTTTTCCCCGCCTCAAAATAATGGAAAAGGAGACTCTGCTAGCAGGGAAGGCACACACTTAGTGAGCTGAGATTTCTTGGGTCATATTGCATTCAAAATCTCTTTCTCTCTTCTTCCCTACTCACAATCCGCTTGGCCTATTTTCACTCGCTTGTGCTCGCTCCAACTATCCGAAACAGGAACTACTTGCAGTCTACAAGTAACCTTACTACGCCTTTCAATAACACACAACCTCTAAGTTCGAAACCCAATTAACGATTGCGTTTATCACTGCTGTCAGTCATGATTACAATGACAATCAATGAACCCTGAAACAAAGTAGCCTGCGAGCAGGCTCTCATATAAGCGCGATGAGCGCGGAGCGCGATCGTGATCCTTAGTATTGCGTGACGTTCGAGCGCGGAGCTGAATGGACAAGTTTAATCGGCGAGGGAGTTTTTAACTGTAAGACACTCACAGGACATTTGAGATAGGCGCCAAGCCTAATTGAATGGCTGAGTGTAGAAAGGTCCTATTTACATTTTAATAATTTGTTTCTAATATTCACATTTTAGGATAAAAGTGGCAGTGTCATCTAGTTTTTATGTCCTTTGCATGAATATGTCGTTTTTGTAAAGTGATTTCGACCTTTTTTTAACGTAATTACTATTTGCACACATGAAACGAGAAAAAAAAAAACACAAACACAAAGTCACGATGTAACATAAAAGACGAACTAAACAAAAAACTAAAATAAAAACAATGAATAGAATGAAATAAAACAACATGCAGAAACATAAATTTTTTTTTGTTGTTGTTGCGATCACCGTCAACCCGTTTGTAAAGCCTGGTTTACATATGATCGCAACGATCGCAGTCACAACGATCGCAAGAGTGGTTTCCATATGATCGCAACGATCGCAACGATCGTAAGAGTGGTTTCCATATGATCGCAATCAGCGATCGTTGCGATCATATGGAAACCAGGGTAGCATTTTTCCCCATTTTGAGTAATGCTTAGATCTGTAATGGCGGCGCGCGAAAGCCCGACAGGAAAACAAAGGTGACCTCTTATAATTTCTGTAATTTGTTAGAAAACACAGTCGTCGAAGGCTCTATTCTACTTGAAAATCCTCCGCATCTGGGATGTGATTGGTTCGGTACGGCCTGGTACGGATGTTCTCGAGGTGGGCAGATCACAGAGCCGCTTTGGATCGGTGCAGGTTTACTGCACCACCGTGATAAGAGTAAAACGTACCGTTATTGTTCTGACCTTTACTTTCCGCTTGCCTTGCGTGTCTCTTCTCGTGCATGCTTTTCATCGATTCTGCTCAGGATACAAAGAAACAAAATGCAATTTTATACGGATATAATTCTGACTGATACGCAAAGTTATTTGGTGCGAACGAGGTTTTACTTAACTTTACTATCACAATAACCCCTCATTGACTTTTAAAATTCCCCCAAATACCTCATATCAAACAACACAAAATATGAAACTGAAACACAACAAAGTACCTCTTAGAACATAACTCGCTCTCCTTTCTTACTCACACCCCCCCCCCCCCCACCCCCCAAAAAAGACAATTATATTAAAAATATACTAAAAATACTGTAATCGCCAATTTCATATCTAAACGTAAAACACTTCCACCTTCCCGTCACTTTTATCCTTGAGTAACCCCCCCCTCCTCCCTTCCCAGGTCCTGACCGGCCTTCCACATCCCAAGACATGCCGTATTTCACGACAGCTGTAAAAAAACGTTTGAGTAATCGCCTAACCTTTCTTCTGATGTCAAGCTGAATCCTACCAACAGGAAACACGTTAATATCCTCATCCACATCTCAAATCACAAACTGACAGTGAAAAGTGTTGATAAATGCTGCTTCTGAGAACCAAAAAGAATAATAAATATAATTAAAAAATATGAAATTTTATAAACGCTCGTCGGAAAAGTGGGACTGTCAGCAATATCTGTCGTGGTCGCAAAATCAGGTGTACTTCAGTAATCAGGGACCGCGGAGGGGAGGGGCTGGTAGGGCTGTAGCCCTACCACTTTTTGCTTGGGTTGATTTTTTAGGGTTCCAGATGACATGGATAATGTATGAATTTTACCACTGGAAAGTAACAAAACGCCGTCTACTCTTGCATATGCGCTTCACGAAGTCAAAGGCTCGTACCGTATGGCAGACACGGATGAGGGGGACTAGGGCGATTTGTCCATGTGCTCGACGATGATGATGTCTGTGTTTTATTCAAATACCCTAATTCTTGCTCCAGAATGCAGGAAATGCATTCTAAGAGGCCCAAATTTCAAAATTTTTCTGGGGGGCATGCCCCGGAACCCCTAGAAACTCGCGCCTTAGGCGCTCGGAAATCGCGCCTTCGGCGCGAATTGTCCCTTCTCTGCCTTTTAGCCCTACCACTTTAAAATGGTCTCCGCGGCCCTGCAGTTACGTGTATAGTTACAGTAGTTACACAGTTAATATACTCACAAGTTTCGTGAAAATGTCTCAAAGCCAACCTGTAAATTTAAAACATTCAACCGAGCCAATTTGCACAATCTGTGCGTTGAAATCCAGGCGAGGTCACGCGAATGGTCACTCGTATTACAATGTTATTTCCCCGGAGAGTATTGAAATCACACCGGAAATACAATCGTATTTAACAGCAGCTTGAAACGTAACGAATTGTTATTATTATGCTCAACCAATTACGGTCAAGTAGTATCAGTTACATGATCGAGTCGCATGTGTCACTTTGATCAACACGCAACTATAGCTATACCCCCCCCCCCCCCCCTAAACACAAAACTCAGTTTGCCAGACTTTTTTGCATACGTTTCTATGTAATTGTAACGCATGCTCACTGCTCAGTCAGTGCTCATGATCAGTCCACGATGAGCAAAATCTCCTGGCAAAATATGTTGTAGTCGAAGCTCTCGTTAGCGACCACTGGTCGCTTACGTGAAAGGGCTGTCGTAAGCGACCACGTGCTGAAAAAATAGAGGCTGGCCACTTACGAAATGTACGAAAGCGAATGTACCGGTTACGCACTCGGCCACAGAGATTGAAAACTTCTCTTATTCAGATGATTACAAAATTAATAATACAGTATGTCATAAATGTTTTAAAATTGAATACGAGTAGTCAGGAGTTGACATATTAAAAATTGAAAGGTTTTGTCACTGACTCAACAATGAAAAGAGTCAGTGACAAACCCTTTCAATTTTTAATATGTCATAAATGTGTATAGCACAACAAGTGGTCGCTTACGAGAGTTTAAAAACAAAGGCAAATAATTAAAAAAGACGGTAGTTGGTAGTTCCCAAAAGTGGTCGCGGTCGCTTATGAGAGCTTTCAGGAGCCCATTGCTCCTGGAGCTTTTAATTATAATTACAGAGTTTTGAGTGACTAGAGCTGGTCGCTTACGAGAGTGGTCGCAACGAGTGCTTCGACTGTATATTGAGTTTGCCATCATGCCGGGTGTACTTTCAAACAGTATTTTACATAAATTCTACGACAGAACAATGGTAGTCATGTGAGGCCATGTATAAAGAGAGCAACCCTATCTAGGCGACTCACTCCTGTTTCAATAAAAAAGTATCCTTTTAAAAACTGAGTTGGTCGACACATTTCGAAGTTTAAAATTCTATAAGAATCGAGGATTTAGCGTAGCAAAGTTGGTGTATTTTAAAACTGAACATTATTTAAAAGGTGAATCGATTGATCAACGCCACGTCACTTGACGTTATGTAAGCAGGAAAAAGGATCATGCCGAATCGTGTATAATCTTTGTCCAAATACTGCTAAACCGGTTTTGCCGTTGTTAGATGTTATTTCTTGCTACCAAAATGCTATTTCGGATTAAGGAAACCATATCAACTGTTTACTAGCCGCACTGTTACAGTTTTTAGGCCATCAGTAAACGACGAAGATAGAAGTATTTCGATCGAAACGTCTTTCACTGTGATTAAAAAACACGTTCCTTTAGTTTCTTTACGTTTCTTAGCCAGTGTTAAACCTTTTAAAATATTTATATTAGAAGCTATATTTTATGAATATATCTGTCTCTTGACCTGGCTACATCTAAAAAGTATTCTTCGACCCGGATGAATTCCTCCCTTCTCGTTTTTTGTAACTTCGGATAAATGAAATATTTTGAGAGCAAGAACATGCAACCGACAGATTAGAAACCTATGCTGGGATGATGTAAGTATAATTCAAGTACGTTTCTTTATACAGGTATCAAACCCAAGTTTCGATTTATTAACATGTGCCATATTTTTGGCAAGTGTGATGACTTACTAAAAAGTACACATTTATTTTGTAAACTAAAGGTTCCCCGGCTGCATCCAGTTCAGGGGTACGTCCCTTTAAGAGGGCTCAAAAGGCTTTACGTACCAGTATCCAATGTGCTATATGTTATTGTAACGAATGTTTCAAAAGGAGAAAATTACCATTTCATTGACTACTGAAAGCGAAATGCTCACCTGTACAATACGTTTTCTTTTTTCCAGATTTTCCGGCACTGGTTGTCAAAATTTGGACCACAGATCAGCTCGCCGCCGCAGAACTCAGAAAATGATGCCGGAGAAGATAATCGTGTATTAACCACGGCAACAAATTCTCGAGTGAAAATGTTGAATTTTAAAATTCCTAATGCTTCATATTGTGATAATGAGTGTTTGAACAATTCATGTCACATTTCATTATCATCGTTACTCCAACAGTCTAAAATTAATTATGGTAATTATATATATCTCGCAGCGATCCGTGTGAAAGTATCAATCTCCCGAAGTACATTGTATATACCATCAATGGATATTTTACCGGGCGCATATTTAACTGAATGACTGATACTAGCTTTCTCTTTAACAAACTGATTCAAGAACAATTTACCGTGTGGCATGACATTTTTTCGGGTGTTTTTTTTTTTTTCACGAGAACAATAGTTCTCGCAAAAAGTCATTCCCCCTAAAAAACAAATTCTGTTGGGTTGGTTGGATTTTTTCGTGTTCTATTGGGAAAAAATCGTTTTCGGTTGGTTTGGTTGATCAACTTTTTCAACCGAACCGAAACTAGGTTGAAACGGTTAATGTTGAAAAAGCATGAGTTACCGCGTTTCAATCGAAAACGGTTGTAAGAGTGTTCTATTGGGAAACCTCGACCGTTTTCAACCTGAACCGGTTGCAGTTGAAACGGTTGATCCCAATAGAACACGACCTAAATGAACAAGATAGAAAGACGCGCATTGCACAAGGCTGTAAAAGCACTCAGTTTGGGCAAGCTGCAATTTGCATTTTTAATGAAAAAGGAAAAAAAAAAAGAATGGCCTTGTTTGTTTTGAGAGTGCTTTCGTATGCTATTGAGGAGGTGACTGCATCAAACAATGTTACGCCGTGCGGTACTAAATTTTTGCAGGAGTTAAATTTTGCGGTTTGGCGATTTTTTAGTGTTTCACTGGATTGGCAGAGACTGGTTTTTCGTGCGAGGTTTTAATTTTTGTGATTTTCTGCAAATCTCTAACAATTGGAATTAGAACATGTTCGTAATACAACGTAATATATTGTTTGCTTTTTGATACATGTGGTCAAACAATATAACGTACACTATTAAAAACACTCATCAGGGTTAAATTATTAGTCTTAGCTTTAGTAAAATCGTGTCGGTGTCGTGTTCTATTGCAAACCTTGCAATTTAGTTGGAAAAATTACATAAAGTATAATTTTGTGCCATAGAACAACAAGTAAAGTCTCTACTAAAATAATTAGACCGCTTGCCCTTGTTTTCTACGAGCGAATAGTCAACTCGGCTGCGTCTCGTTGACTATTCGCTCGTAGAAAACTCAAGCTCGTAATCTAATTGTTAAATATTACTCAACGATAACAACGCCGCACCACTTGATCTCACAATATATATTATAATTTCAAAGGTGGAGTAAATTTTTGCGGAAAATTTATTTTGCGGGAATATTTTTTGGTGGATATGAAAAAAAAACTTAGTGCCACGCGGTCTCAAACTCATTAATAAATCACCAAGTTATAAGAAAGGCATCATAACCAGCCTCCTACTCAGGCACTTCGCATTTGTTTTCTGCGATTGGGCGAGCGACTGGGCACGAGCCCGAAGCACGAGGGATCATAACCGTGTCGGAGGTTTGGATACCTGGTTTTAGTTTCGATTGAGAAGATATATCAAACACTCGAGACAGTGTTTCATCCGATTTCCAAACACCTTGAATTTCGTCAACAACTTGCTTCCCGGTGTTTGGAAATCTTATGAAACACAGTCTCTCGTATTTTAATACATTACGAATAGAACTGGTTTGCGTGTATAAAATGACATGTCAAAATAATCCATTGGATCACTTTTAGAAATTAATTAGAATCGGAGTGGGTTCCCAGAAGAGGTTCGTTGCGGTTAAATATTCCAGAATAGAATAAATCGTAAGACACGCAAAGCATGTAATAGGACTACATGTTGTCCAATTTGGAAATAATTGGATGAAAACAATTCCTAGGCCTGCCAAAATTGGACCGGAGGCCGTACAATTTGGCAGTCCGAGGAATTTTTTGAATTCAATTATTTCCAAATTGGAAAGCATGTAGTCCTGTCGATCGCAACGATCGCTGCGATCCTTGCGATCGTTGCGATTATATGGAAACCAGGCTTTAATGTAACATTTAATATTAAAAAAAATCCAACGTTAACTCTCTCTCCACATAAATCATACATTTGAGCCTAGCTTCGCGAAATCCTGTGAGTGGCGGTAGTGTCTTCTGCTTAGAAGACTCCTCGCCTAAACACCACCCCCTCCCCGCGGTAAGTCCATCACCAAAAAATCCTCAAATTTTGGCAAATATAAGCGCTGGATAGCCGAGCATCTTCATGCTCACCGATTTGGCGCAAAATATCACGACGTCAACATGTACACCGAATGGCCGGCACGCAATCCGTTCCCAAGGCCCTTACGTATAATAATTCGCACTCTTCCACCGAGAGAGGAAGAGAATGCCTAGAGACTAGGCTTCGTGCTGGGCTTTTTTCACTGATTTTCATCCTCGCAGACCCTCTAGTAATGCTCTGCATAGCCAGAAATTCCGAACGCGCGTGAGCATTTAACCGTGACCGTTGAAAAGAAAATGGCGGCTCCAAACTACAGAGATTCGTATGAAGTCGAAACAAAAACATGATATATCTAAACCGTGGCGTAAAAAAGGGCATCTATCCCCAGATACGATTGGGAGATACGACTTAAGTCATCTCCTGTGAGGTTTCAAAACGGTGATATATCGAATATTCATTGCGGTTTTTAAGAAAGTAGTTTAAGGACTAACACGATAAGACAGGCCATACAATTGCTTACCTCTGAGGTGACAACAAGCTAAATTCACTCCATGCGAACTCTCTCCATGCCTTTCTAGATGTAGCTATCCTCTCATCCCCAGACAGTTTTTGAAGTTCGAAGGTGTCTTCGTATTTCCATGATATTATAAGGCTTTGTAGCCGTTGAAATCTTGCGGTTTACGGCAGTATTTGTCGAGGAAAAATTGAAGCTAAAGGACGCCATTATTGAACGAAATCGGTTTGCTCCAGCGCGCCTCATAGCAAAAGACCAAAACAAAATCAACATACGAAAACAGCCGCCATTTTCCAAAACATGAATGAAAAGGAGAAGAGACTGGGGTTCACAGAAAGGCTTGGTAGCTTAGCTTGTTTTGTCATTTAATTTATGCAAAAGGCAGTCGAAGGCAGTCACGATTGAGTCACGAAGTAAAAACATTTGCTCAATTTAACAGAATAAAGCATGTCTGCTGGTAAAATTGATCGTGAAAGCGAGCCTAAGTACTCTTGAATATGGTGACTTTCGTTTCACATTGGATTTTTGTCGATTGCTTTCTTTTGTGGACCACAGAAAGCAAGAATATGCCTCTCATCAGGAATCCCGCGTGACAACAACTTGATCTGGAAAACGTGGCGCGACGTAACTGACCAATCGTGTGTCTTCCACGCGTGACTGGGCACGGAGTAACGCAAGCTTAATTTGGTTCGAAATTTCTGGCTATGGTCTTCTAGATATCGGCTTACCGCAAATTATTTATGGCGTCACGCAGGTTTATTCTGTGCACGCGGTTACCAGTTATTGCGAAGAAGTGAATATACTGAAGGGTTGTATGAGAATTCAACCTTGGCTTATCTCCAGTGTATTTCATTTGTTGTTTGTGTTGTCATTTGTCAGTTGTGATGATCTATCCGTTTCCTAACTTATAGATAGTTCATAATTGTCCCGTTCTATTCACTTTCAATTCAGATCAATTTAACAGCAAAAATCCAACACTATTTCAATTCAAAATAAATAACACAAGTAAAACATATTCAGTGAAATTATCATTAGTAGTCTTCTACGGGTTCCTGTAGTTTCCATCTGTACATGTTAAAGTAGCCCACGCTACTTAAACACGTTTACTTGTATGTCTCGAGTTCATTTTCCACTAAAGTAAAATATAAATGTTTCCTTTTTTCCCTAACTACGCTGTTATTTAAATAACTATTTAAATTGTATAAAAATAGAGATAAAAAACATACAGAGTGAAAGAGCATCCTAAAAAAATAATTAATATCTTAGAATTGTCCCAAAGGAATCTACATCAAGATTATTTGTTCGCCCTGATTTTAACGTTTGCCCCTTGGACTTTGGGGGCTGTTCATAAATGTGATATTTGTTCGCCCTGCTTTTCACGTTTGCCCTTTTTATTGGGCTTTGCGGGCTATTCATAATTTTATATTTGTTCGACCTGCATGCTTTTATTAAACGTTTTGCTCTTTTTATTGGGCTTTGCTGGCTATTTATAATTTTCATACTTGTTCGCCCTGCTTTTAAAGTTTGCCCTTTTCATTGGGTTTTGCGGGCTCTGATTTATAACTTTGATATTTGTTTTGCCCTGCTTTTCGTAAAGTTTTGCCTTTGGGCTTTGCGGACTGTTTATAGATTTGATACTTGCGCTGCCCTTCGAGTTTATAAATTTGAATCTTGTCCGCCGGACTATTTATAATTTTGGTATTTGTTCGCCCTGTTCTGAGATGATTACGGGCTTTTTATAGACCTTTAAATAAGTTGATATTTGTGTAACAGGGTCTTTTGGGGAATTTAACTCCATGGTTGAGCGGGAGTTGCCCTGCTGCTCTCCGGGATCTTTTATATCAAGTGGACCAAAACATCATCAAGGAACATGGTGTTTAATGGTGATCTTGACTCACTCAAGTACAGGCAGAACTCAAAGCTATTACTAAAAGTAAAATTGTCATAAACACGCTGTAGCCAATAGTATTTCGACAACTCAGTTTGACTTGCGTAAGTTAAGAAAATAAAGGGATTTCTAAGGATATTACTTTTCACGCTCTAAGAATAGGGAATACGTTTCCACGCATTTTTGGCCACATCTAAGGAGTGGTTTTTAGTGGTTTTTCGTACACCCTTCCATTTCTTCCCTTCTATCCCCACCATCCTTTCCAAGCTGGCTAGTGTATTTTGAGTAAATCATATTTAGTGACAAAGACTTTACCACTTCCAAATGACAAAATCAACCTAGGGAAAACCTTGCAGTACACACATGTACGCGTTGCGTACCTATTTTTCGTATCCGGCGTGCTACCGCCTACGTGGTACAGGCCTACTGTATGAGTATTTAATGTAATGTCTTTCAGTATTGAATATCAGAATGTATTGGGATTCATTGTAATTTGATGACTGAATGGCTCATCCTAAATAAACTATATTTCACATTGAATGGCTCGTGCTTGTGTAATCAGAATATAGGCGAGCTTCGTGCCCAGGGTCTTCTCGTTTTTCAAGATGGCGGCTGATCGTAGAGCAAAACAGCCTGCCATTCATAGAAAAACGAGAATTCCACCGGAACGAGATTGAAGCGTTGAAACTGAGCAAAGTGTTGCAAACTCGGCGCGGCGAAAGTTTAGCCCGTTCTTATAAACTTAAGTCGCGCTGATTTTGCCCAGTTCAGGCTTCGAGTCCGCCCGAATCGAACTGCCCAAGAAATTGGACAAAGTGCTGGGCATCTACATGATTAGACCATGATTCTGCGGCAATTAATTACGTTTTTTCAGGCCGGATTTTTAATCTATATACGTATTTTACTCAGTATCAGGGCTTTATTTGACTGGTTTGAAGAGTACACTGCAAACATGTCACACGGCCTTTGTTCGAAAGGAACCGCGAAACTCGCCGGTAAAAAGAAAAACACAGTGTTGCTGTGCATTGAGGCGATAAAATGGACATTCGTGAGCCGTGAACTGACTAACTTGTTTGGTGCGTTTGACATATGAAATGACGCGAGCCGTGAGTTTGCCATCATAATTAACCGTGAAACGAGAATCTATGTTTTTAGTTTGTCGTGAATCGTGATTGTTTGGCCGTCACCATTTCATCAGTATTTCATTCATTTATCTTCCGAGAATTATAATTGTTAAATAAACGTGATCTGCGGTACCTCTTATGTTCCAAAATTAGGAACACCCCCATCGCGATTGGCGCGGGTGGAAGCTTCGCCGGAGGGCGTGGGGGAGGGGGGGGGGGGGGCTCCCATATAAAAAAGTGACGGGGATCATGATTGTCGGAAATCTTGAAAGGAACCTCTAAAATATACTAGCATCTAGTTTTGTGGGTGCGCGTCGAATTCATTTTCACACCTAAGAGGTAAAATACCAATTCTATTAAGACAAAACTAGTTCTTGCTATATATTGTTTCCGGCTTAATACCCTAAATGTATCGGGATAACTCTAACGGTGATCATTTTAGAGTTTTAAGAACACCCTAAGTCATACAAAACCACGGATTTCAACCCCTAAAGAGAACGACGATCAGCCCCCGTCACTGTCACATGGGAGTTCCCCCGAGCTCGCCGCCCAATAGGTTGAATTAATCCGCAGCTTCGCTTTCTCGCGTCCAGAAAACCGCCGAGTTAGGAAAAGTAAGATATCTTTTGCAGTCCAAGCCAGAAATAACTGAATTAATTCTCGGGATTGAAACTTACGTACAGAAGACAGTTTTTGCGCTGAAAGCGTTGTTAAGAAACAGGTTTCTAATTGGAAAAATTCTGTCAAAACAGTATTTCCTGCCTTTTGAAACGACTCGTCAATGTGCATCACTTCGAGGGTTTGTTTAAACAACTGAACAATTACAATCCAATGTGTTTGAACGTTTTATGAAACCAATTTAAAAGTGATATTATTATTTAAAATGACAACTTAAAACGAAGAGCTAAAATAAACAATTTGGAAATACACTACAACGAGCCACGCGGAGCTAGAATTACAATGCCGCTTTTTTCGTCAGTCACCAACAACAGTCCTTTTCAGGACTACAGTCACCCGGACGATCACACAAGACGAACTACTGGTACTCCTGGGTTCAAACCATTTACCATAATACCGCTTTTGTTAAAAAAAACTGAAGCAAGTGTAAAACCATTAAAATGATCAGTGAAACACTATAATATAGCTTCTCCGGCGACCTTTTTCATGAATACATGCACATTGCCCGTTCAGCAGTATCGAACTTTTAAATGTTTTTTAACAAAAAAATAAACAGGAAAATACTCCTGATGTTTTTGTATGCAATTCAATACTGGTCATTTCAAGTCTGGAACTTTCTCAAGGTAACTAACACATAATTCTCACTAAAACTGGCCACTCTTGTAAATCGGCTTGTACGTTTTTCCGGCGTTTAGTTGAAAAAACATTCGACCTTGTAGATCTGGTGTTTATTTGAACCCAGGGTTAAATCGAGAAAAATACTAGTACGGTACATGCAACACTTGCAGGGTGTATATATCTTCGTGTGGCATTGTTATGTCAGTTGATTGAACACATGCCGGGCATAATAACCTTTCTTCACTTTAAGCTCTGATAAAAACAAACGTTTCGGCGTTCCCGAGTAGTTGAATGAAACGCTGACTCGGTATATATATAGCACATTATTTTAAAAGAGTTGACCGTTATATAACAGTACGTGTTGTGTGTCTTTGCCAACATCTTATCACAATGACCTTTTTATCCTAAAGAATGCTTTGCCGACTTTCTAACAGTAACCGTTTTGTTCTCCTGACCTTAAGTGATCTGAAATCGATGCGGACAGCGGGACTCTTTTGAACAAGAGGGACTGAATGGCTTCGTTCTTCATCAACCACATGGCGAATTTATCAATATTTTGCCAGTGTTTAAAGTCAAGAGGCAACAAGTCTCTCAAACGAAGAGCGAATTTTGAGTGGAGTACTTATTGTTTGTAATAAACGGAAGAGTAGAAGAACTTGCCTTTTATGTAGTTTTGGCCCCAACACACCGCGGGACTGCCTTCTCAAGTGGACCAATGAATCTGTAGGGAAAACACATACGGTGTGAATAAACCGGTCGCCTGTTTAGTCCTGTTTACAGTACTGTGTTATAAACACACTAAAAAGCTAACCGGTGAAATGAAAATTGAATCCCACTAGCTCGTACACATTCAAACACGAACACTGGAGGCGGATTCATCTGGCATTGCATTGTCTGAATGACGGCTTACAACTGTCACAATTAATAGCCACTTGATTTTGAAGTCTTTGAAATTACCTTGAGCAGGTATTAGCAAATATTTATAACTGCTCAGTGACAGCAATGAAATTAAAAAAAGGTTGTGACCTACCTTCGTTTTTCGGCGGCGAAATTCCTTCACCTAATTATAGTTTGCGTGATTTTCACGAGTGTCAGGTGGCATACTGCCAAATATGATGACGAAGTACTTAGCGGTAATTATTAATCGGTTTAATTTGAACACGGAATATCGATAAGAGTGTTTGATTTCCGGAGGAGTCAAGTGGTAATTTAATTACACGCTGCTGGTAATTTAATTAAAAGTTGATCTAAAACGAGTCTTTTGAGAGAAAAAATCCAATTTATTTTTCTGAATAGCTAAACCCACACACACTGCGTTTGTTTTGCTTTTAAAGTGAAATACACTGTCGTTATCGCGCCATTGTCTAAATTCTAGAATTTCGAGCCGGAGCAGACTACATTCTTTTTTTATTTATTTATTATTTATTTTATTTTATAAGAACGTCTAATTTTCGAGCTGAGGCTGAACTAGCCCGAATGTTCTTATTTTTTGACGATTTCAGCCTGAACGTGACCATGAAAATGTATAAGCATTTTTTATTATATGGCAAACTGGTCCACGATGAAAAGGAGCATTCTGATTGGTTCCCTGAGCAGTCCGAATTTTGCAATACGGACCGCTTACGAACCCATTTCGCCAAATTCCATTTATGAAACATTGAACAAAAGAAAACTGTTTTCTATTAAGTAGAAACATTTTTCCTCATGTCTAGCGGACAATTTTGGTTAAACTTTTCGCAACGTGGCCTGAAAAATGCAAGAATATGCTTAGCTTTGGCGCGCGCGTGTTAGGTTAGCCGAGAATGGTTGCATTAGTTTTTCAGCAAATTTTTTAAAAAGCCATTATAATAAAAACTTTATTGAAACTAGCTTGTTCGGTCCGTATTGGGAAATATTGGTCTCGTTCTTTTTTATGGACCTCGCCTTCGGCTCGGTCCATAAACTTGCAAAAAAAGAACTCGACCAATATTTTCCCATACGGACCTCACGCAGTTCAATAACATCTATATGTGATATAAATTCATGTTGTTACTACACAGGTGACCAAAGCGTATTATGAGAGTTTGTATTATTAGTGTTATATAGGATTGGCAACTACAAAACAACCCTCACCTTTGTTGAGAGTAGACTGTTGTATTTTAATCTTTTCGTACAACAAGGCCAGTTCGTCGTTTCTTCTCACCAACTGTGTTCCAGCCACTCTCTCCTCCGCAGAGGCTCATATATGGGAGAATCAGCTGAACGAAGTGAGTGCAGGCGCGAGAAACCCGGAGAGAGCGACGGCGGGAGCCTCTGTCAGATACCACACCCAATATGGCCGCCATTCGGGGGAGGCAACTTTTTATCAGTGTTCCTCACCGGGTACGGTGGTGTATGTATAACTGCCGTATGTCAGTAAAATGGCGGCTGCATCAGAATCTGTTCGGAAGTTTATACGCGATGTACAAGTAGAGAACTAAAATTTTAGATGCATGGAAATCTGAATATGTTTTGTTGTGTTCTGATGGGTTGATCTACAGAATTCAACATTCTCGAGACCCGCCATGTGGCGATCAAGAAATTCAGGAAGCAAAGGATTCCCCGGCCACTGAAACTCTCAACAACCTATTAATTCTGTCCCAAAAGAAAAGAGAACATGCAAGTAAGCTTAGTTTTCCGGCTATGAAACGTGTTTTATTATTAATCTCTACGTGTTTAAAACGTCGAGTGCAAAACTTGCGATTCAAACCAAAAGCTGTAAGCTTATTAAGTTAAACTAAACGCTAAAATTAAACGAAATGCAACCAGCAGGAATTTAAGACCAAAAACACGAAATACAAGAAGAACATTTACCGTCAAGAGACATCTCTTGGAGCGAAAAGTCAAGCTCTTCCGCCATTGTTTCCAAAGAATACTTGCAAGACCACCCCCCACGGGTTTCAGGAGGGTCTTCGCGATCAATTCGGAGACCAACATTTTGGCTTTTTTTTAGTAAATATGAAACCTCGTCTTAAAAATAACGATCGCTAACTGTAGCAACATACCTAGCGCTGATTTTTGCCAAGTTTCAAGCTGTCAAATTTAGCGAGGGCTGAGAAATCGTCCAATGTACAAGAAAACGACAAAGATGTACAAGAAAACGACACAAATCTGGCAGAGGCTCGCCGCTTCGTTGATCGATCCGCCAGTTACTTGCGCCTGCACACACCACGTTCTGCGGATTTCTCCTAAAACCCCATTGAGCCTCTGCGGAGGAGAGAGTTCCAGCCACGCAGACTAGCTCGAACCCGGCCCACTCGAAATGTGCCATGAATGCCACCGCGCCACCCATTCAGTAATACCGAATTTCTTTCTGGGATAAAAAGCGTTGTAAAATGCATCTTAGTGGCGCCTGTCGCAGTTTATTTGAGACCCAAACGGCAAAACACGCGCGCGCGACGGCAAAACATGAACACGTGCCGCGTGTTTCCCGAATGGCATTATGGGAAAAATCTACAGTTGCTATGTAACCATTTGTTGGTTAAAAAGCCAGGTCACTCAGTTTCAAAATGGCGGCAAAACACTGGAAAATGTACATGTAGTCGAGTAAAGGACAACTTTATTTAAACTTCCTGTTAATACTGCTAGCTGGATGGATCCTCGAATCAAAGCCATTTTAGCGAAATATGAGAACGAAGAGAAGGAAGAAGTAAGAAAACACAAGCCCAAAACACCAGAGCCACCGAAAACGTTTGAGCAATGGCTAGAACGAAAACCCAAAGGGATTGTAGAGTGGCCAGAAGCGGTGGATTTTGAAAAGGAGTTTAATATTTCAGTTGCGTCTGTTGGATTAGGAAGTTTGGACGATATCATGGACGATCTAGCGCGTCATGCACGTATCCTTCAATATTTTACCTGTAGATGGCCAGGAAATTTTTAAATTTTCTGCAGAGCGGTAAAAAAAGTAAGGAAAGCTTTTATTGAGCTCTACATGTATATTTCTTAAGGCCCGGTCAAACGGTCACAACATTCTCACAGCATTTGTTGTGAGCCAATGTTGTGACCGTTTGATCACCCCTCACAACAATGTTGTGAGATGTTGTGAAGAGTTTGAATTCATTTAAACTTTGTCTCAACATCGTCACAACATTTCTTTTGTTCTTGAAATGTTGTGACAAATGTTTGACCGGGCCTTTAGACACAGCGAGACAGAGCTCCTTCTCTTTTTGCCGTACCAGAAAGAGAATACAATTTCTGTCTCGCAGGGTATATTTTAATAATAATATATTATATTTAAGCTTGGTTTTGGTGCATTTCCACTTTTCCTTAATCCCAAAATACTTGTATCAATAGCTCTAGATATTGGCTTGATTGATGAAGTAAGTGATGAATTGCAAGATTTAGAACATAAATTTGATGTATATGCAAGCCAGGTTTTGACTGATAAGGAGAGGCCACAAAGTACAGCTCGACTGCTTAGCCCCAGTGCAACTGTGAAAGGTATTTAAGCATTTCCCTTCTTTTTCAAAAGCACCAGCCAGCATGCAGGGTGTATGTTTATTACATGTTAATTGATTGGGAACACACTTGACAAGAGATAGTTTTGGAGAATGCAAAAGTTTATGTCATATAAACCTGAGCTGCAGGCGATGGATTACATCAAATTCTCACAAACTTTCTCTAGTGTTTGCATCGGGTTATGTAAACAAGAAGCGGCCATTTCTTTTCTAACCATTTTACAATCCGCGTCATAACCGTGTTTACTTAAAGCGTCCCTCTCAACCAGTGTGCTTAAAGGGACACTGTCCTGATGTTAGCATGATTTGGGGAAGCTCAGAAACATATCTAGATCATAGGAAGTTGAACAATAATGGTTTGATTCTGTAGAATAACACTCGACAAATGACAGGAATCCATTAGGAAGTGAGGATAACAAACGACAGTGAGGATGGAAATGGATTGCAATATGGATTTTTGAAAAAACGTCAGGATGTCAGTTTTTCAAAGTTTCAAATTTGGCTCGCAAATCTTTGAAATTTTGCAAAAATTTTGTTGCAGTATGGAATTTATTGAAGAAATTGCTTTTTATCATTTAGTTAGAGTTTATTAAGTTGTTATTTAAAAGATTTAGGGACCATTTCATGCATTTATAACAGTTTTGAGCAAATATGCCGGGACAGTGTCCCTTTAATGCAGTCGCGTGTTATTGTTTTCATCCGGGGAACTTGATCTCTCGTGGGGCTAATGTACTTTCGAAATTGTGCTAACTTGGGTTGTCTAACTGCTTTTTGTGGCCAGAACATTAGGCCAGAATCCTGCAAAAAGTAGTTTTTAACTTCAAGCCGCCATTTTCGCGGCTCCCGAGAATGGCCGCCGTAAGAATATTGGCGCACAAAGCACACTGGTTGAGAGGGACCCTTTAAATGTAGCCTTATGCAAAACAACTACATGTACAGTGTACATGCCTAAGAAAATTCTGAATAACTATGTGAAAATGAAAGGCAAAATTATAATTACTTGAAAATTAAATTTACATTCTACATGATGCTTATTAACAGCGAAAAGCTCAGAGATTCCAGCGGAAGTTATCAACAAGAAAGAAAAATCTGTACATTTGGTAAGAAGACATGTTAATTGAATTGATAAAATTATGTTTATGTGGTCATCCCTGGTGAAAATCTTTTAAAGATCTTTGAAGATCCTTGAAGATCTGCATGAAGATCCTGGTGCAGATCTTTGAGGATCTTTATAAAAAATCCTCAAGGATTTACAAAGATCTTTGAGGATCTTCAAGATTCTTGCCAAGATCCTCAATTTTCTTGCCAAAGATCTTCAAGGATCCTCAAGGATCCTCGAAGATCCTTGAAGATTTACAAAGATCTTTGTAGGATCTTTGTAAGATCCTTGAAGATATTTGCAGGAATTTTAAAGATCCTTGTAAAATCCTTGAAGATCTTTGCAAGATCCTCAAAGATCTCTGCATGAATCTTTAAGATCTTTGTAAGATCCTTAAAGATATTTGCAGGAATCTTCAAGATCTTTGCAAGATCCCCAAAGATCTTTGCATTAATCTTTGAGATCTTGGTAAGATCCTTGAAGGTCTTTGTATGAATCTTTAAGATATTTGAATGTAAGATCCTTAAATATCTTTGCAGGTTTAAGATCTTAATAAGATCTTGAAGTAATTATCTTATTAAGATAATAATTATTGTAAGATTCTTGTACTTACATGTACATCTTACAAGAACTTGTAAGGTTCTTACAAGATCTTGTTATAATATTTATTGTTTCCTTTGTATAATAAGATACTTACAAGATGTGGAATTTGCAATGTCATACAAGATCTTTATAAGAATCTTGTTAGCTAGAATCGTATAAGAACTTCCAGAATTTTCTAAGTTCTTGTAAGATGCTTATCAGACTTTGCAAGTTACATGCATCTTGTAACATTCTTGCATATCAACATCAAAAGCAATAATAAAAATTATATACATGTAGTATAATGTACTCAGATGTTTTGGAACCAAATGCAGTTTATTTGACTTCAAAAGAAGTCACAAGCAATTAATTCTATCTGCTCAATTCCAACATTACATTTAGCAATTAAATGCACAAAGATTGTACAAAACTAAATTGAGCAACAACAGAATCATTACACTACATGCACATAGAGAGAATGATCATACAATATGTATATACAGTCATAAACAGATGACAAATACATTGTATTATTACAGTGTTAAGTTGGCACACTAGATTAAAGACCAACTGAAAAATCAAGCTTCTGTTCATCATTTATTGTACTCCCTGAAATTGTAGTTTATAATATTAGACCTTTTTGTAGGCCTTTGCATCCACAGTAACTTGTCCTGTTCCAAGATTACTTGCTGCCATATCCCACTTGGGATTACAAATACTGTATGATGTTTGTGAATTGTTTTCCACTTAGCGTTCTAAATATATTGTTCCCTGTAGTAACTGTGTATACTTCAATGCTTTCTGCCTCAATAAACTACAACAAAAACACAAAGCAACATGTTATTAAAATCAGATCTATAAACAGCTGTATTCGCTTCTTCCTCTCACAAAGACTGTTATATTTAAAGGCAAAGAAGTAGGATTCAAATCACGTTGTAGTAGTACAGTGGTTTAAAGACCTTTTAAATGCTTTCTTGGTGAAACTACAAGCTTGCTGTACATAAGCACATCGAGATCAAAACCTTATATTAAAACCCAAGAAAAAAAATACATGTACTTCATCTAAAGTCCTACTTCAAGAAAGCCATTACGATTCTCTCTACTTACTTTCTTTCTCTGCATTAGAAGGTACTGATTCTGTAGCTTTTGAACATTATTCCACGAGAATTTCTCAGAGTATTTCCCAGTAAAATACACAGCATTTGAGTGATCGTTGAACATGTTGAATTCACGCGCCTGGCACAGATATCACCACAAGCAAAGCATCATGGGAACTCGTTCCCAGGTCTTCTCAACCATCATCCAAGATGGCGGCTCGTGTGTGGTCGATTATGGAAAGCCAAATGGTGCAAAATTCAAGAAACAAAAATAGCTTCACGTTCAACAAACTTCCTTTCAACGCCAAGAGATATTTCATTCAAGCTCAACAAAATCAATTCATATTCAACAAGTTTCTTTCAAGAGCAAGAAATATTATTTCAAGATCAACAAAATTAACGTCCACGATCAACAAAATTGAAATCAATTCACATTCAACACGGGCAAGTTTCCATAGTATTATCCTTCTCCCCTATCTCTCGCCACTGCTAAAAAAATAATGCGCTCGTATTTCTTGTTTTATAATTATTTGTTCAGAATAATACACTGTTAGCTATACAAGGTCTCAGCATCTAATTTATGGAAAATGCTTGATATTCGAAATGATGATTTCTGACCCCTCTTTACTTTTTTTCCTTCTTAAACGTATCTTCATTATTTTTATTTTATTTTTTTATATATATCTTTTTCTATCCGCATTTTTCTATCCGCGTTTTCCCATCCGCCATCCGCAGCCATCCGGTCCTCGTTTTACAGATACCCTCTTCGCAGAGAAGGCCCTGGGGACGAGATGTTTTGTTGACAGCGTTTGGAACATTGTTGACAACGATAGAAAGTTGTTGATCGTGAAAGTTAATTTTGTTGATCTTAATATTTCTTGACCTTGAAAGAAACTTGTTGAATGTGAATTGATTTTGTTGAACTTGAACGTGAATCAATTTTGTTGATCGTGGACGTTAATTTTGTTGATCTTGAAAATAATATTTCTTGATCTTGAAAGAAACTTGCCCGTGTTGAATGTGAATTGATTTCAATTTTGTTGATCGTGGACGTTAATTTTGTTGATCTTGAAATAATATTTCTTGCTCTTGAAAGAAACTTGTTGAATATGAATTGATTTTGTTGAGCTTGAATGAAATATCTCTTGGCGTTGAAAGGAAGTTTGTTGAACGTGAAGCTATTTTTGTTTCTTGAATTTTGCACCATTTGGCTTCCATAGTCGATCAATAACGCATGGTTTTACTCATTTTAGAAACCTGTAGTAGCCTAAAGGTATCCAGGAATCGTTTTCTGAAGTACATAAGGATTTCAAGACAATTTTACTTCTATAAAATTGAAAAATAATGGATATTTATTGTGAGAAAGATGATGGAGTAGCTCAGGAACTGTTGTCTTAACATAGGAAACCCAAGCATAATATTTGCATATCAATGTATTTGCTAGCTCATGCATGTACTTTCTTCTTCATTCAACCTTAAGCATTCTAAAAGCTTCACTGTCTTCTTTGTAATGGCTTTTTCTCCATTAGGAAAACTGAGTATCATCAGCTAATCAATGGAAGCTTCCCACATGCTGGATTTTCAATGCAAGATGAAACTTTGATAAATATTTCTTTGCTGTTCATTTGTTGATTGTTGCTTCCCCTTAAATTTTTCAGTGTTTGCTTTTAGTAATTCAAATCTGGGTAAAGATCTTACAAATATCTTTGCCAGGATCCTTGAAAGATCCTCGTCAAATCCTTGAGGATCTTGGAAAAAGATCTTTGTAGGATCTTGTAAAGATCCTCTTAAGATCTTTGTAATATCCTGATATTATCCTTGAAGATCCGATCCTGACAAATATCTTTGAAAGATCCTTGAAAGGATCCTTGTAAGATCCTCATCAAATCCTTGAGGATCCTGACAAAGATCTTTGAAAGATCCTTGAAAAGATCCTTTTAAGATCTTTGTAAGATCCTCATAATATCCTTGAGGAACCTTAAGAATCCTGACAAAGATCTCCCAAAGATCCTTGAAAGGATCTTTGTAAGATCCTTGTCAAATCCTTGAGGATCCTGACAAAGATCTTTGAAAGATCCTTGAAAAGATCCTCGTAAGATCCTTGTAAGATCCTCATAATATCCTTGAGGATCCTTAAGGATCCTGAAAAAGATCTTTGAAAGATCCTTGAAAAGATCCTTGTAAGATCTTTGTAAGATCCTTATTATATCCTTGAGGATCCTTATGGATCCTGAAAAAGATCTTTCAAAGATCCTTGCAAGGATCCTTTTAAGATCCTGTAGGATCCTTATCAGATCTTTGAGGATCCTAAAGGATCCTTACGAAGATCTTTGCAAGGATCTTTGCCAGGATCTTCATAAGATCTTTATAAGATCCTTATGAAATCCTTGAGGATCCTTGAAGGATCCTTGTCTTCAAGGATCTTTGCAAGATCTTTGCAGATCTTTACAGGTCTTTGCAGATCTTTAAAGATCTTTAAAGATCTTCAAAGATCCTGCAAAGATTTTCACCAGGGATGATCACAGTGTATGCGTTTTGTTTGTACATTTATTATAAACATATATATGACATAGATTGTAGCATTTGAAGAATCATGCAAATGTGACTGTGCACTTAAAAGCCTAGATTTTAGGAAATCATTATATTGTACTATTAATATATTAAAATAAACAATTTATTCAGTGGAAAGTTGAGAGTATTGCATGTGTAGTCAAATTATGCTTATTTATATTTTTTCAGTATAATTAATTTTATTAGTTAACCAAATTTCAAAAAGCTTGCTGGCCTTTCCTTTTACTAGCAAACAAGTGGCTTATGATGATGGCTTCCTTTTTCAAATAATTTGCACACCAATAATCTAACGTCTTTGCATGCATTGCTGGCCTATTGACGCTAGATAATTTATTTAGCCTCTCCACACTCATTCCAGGCCTATTGTCACTAGATTACTGTAAGTACCTAACGTCTATGCATGCATTGCTGGCCTATTGACACTAGATTGCTTTATGACTGTTGTGTCTTCGTCTGATACAGTGTTAATAACACCTTCTGGGAGTCCACAAATTTTGACAATCATACTTTTTACAATAATATTCAATATCGTCCATACTTATTTTGAGGTCTTCTTTTATTTTATTCAGTATGGCCTTGCCGATGAACAAGCCAATAGAATGAAGAGTGTTCAGGTACATGAACAGTACATCATGCTAGTGCTGTTCAATTTGTAGTTTGCAAATTGTGTTTTTAGCATAAATAAATTATACTGTAACAGATTAGACAACCCTTAATAGGTTTGACACCTTAAGCTCTTCCACTCCCTAAGGCTTGAGATTCATAATATTTAATTACACATTTTCATACCTTAAGCTGGTTAACGGAGGCCAGCCCTAAAACATCTAAAACATGTACATTGTACCAAGCTGCATGTTTCCTAATTCAAATGAAGCAACTAGGAGTACTGCTACTCCCCCTGTATGTGTTGCTAGTCCATCACACGCTACATTGTACATGTACCTCTTATCATTCAAATGTTGGTGTCATGGCTGATGCTTCAAGGAAAAAAATTAATGAAATATTCACTGATGAAGGTCTACATGTAAGCCCGAAATGTCTGAACTTTCAACAACTATTGAGAAGTCAAACACACGTTATTGTAACCCTAATGCATGTTTTTTTTTAAGATTGTTATTTTTTTGGAATCAGGAACAGGTTGCAGGCAATTTCAAATTTTACAATGTAGTTGTACTTGTGTACATGGTACCCCCTAAACATATTCATAACATTATGTTTGTTACGCAGTTCACATCTTACCCAGGCTTCTTTCCTAATGAAGTAACACCGTTACCAGGACAACTGAAGCTCCTCAGCTGCTGAACAAAGTTACCAAGGCCCAACAGTTCCCTGTGAGTCATATTGTGTTCACACTAGAACGAAACCTGTTTACTCTAAACATGTTTCGGTCTAGTGTGAACACATTTTTATCAGACTGCATTTAGGGTTTAACCCTTTTTAGGTGTTAAAATTTATAGCTTGGTACCACTTAGGGTGAATAAATAAAAAAAAACACTGTTAGGATTATCCTAATAGCGTTTAGGGTATTTACATATATACATTATAAGCTGGGAAAAAAATATGACAGGATCTGACTTGGTACAGTATAAGAGATGAAATTGAATTTGAGAGCTCGTCCAGAAAATGAGAGTCAGTACACCTTTTAGGACCCTACATATCGGGGTTCCTTTCAAAATTTTTGATGATGACACTAACTCACTAATATTAATAACATTGTACATGTACACAGTTTGCATTCAAAATGAAATCAATTCATCAATAACAATAAATTAGTTTATAATGTTAATTACATGTATATATACTGTATTTATTTGATTTTTTGTTTGTTTTCATTTTAATTACAGTCAATTTTCCGTAAACGGTGGAAGAAATTGTTCTTGTCAGAAGACTCTGTAACTTTGTTACAGGTAAAAGTGCAATATTAATTATGTTTGAATGTCATAAATAAAGATGTTCTGAATTACATACATCTTGTTTGAATCTAAGTGATTAGGATTAATGATTTCTAATTAGTTATTTTATAGTCTTTTTAGAAGAAAAAATATGTGTAATATTACACCTCTTGATATTCAAGATATTTCTATGAGTTTCACTGTACTTACTGTAGAATGTATTTTTACTGCAAAAAGTACAATCGTGTACACGTAGTTTAAAATCGTTCATGTTTCTGGCAATAACAAAAGCAAATTTCTCCACAAAATCCGTTTATAATACGCAGACACCGTTCAATAACTCAAACTCCTGATAAACTCAAACTGTTAAGACGCCACGCCTATTAGCCACTCGCCGCTCTTCGCGCTTCGCGCGTCTTTTCGCGTCACTCCCCACTATTCGAACGCCTGGAACAGGCTATTTAGTTCCATTTACCTTCAGTTGAAGGTTTGAGTTTTTGGGTTTCTACTTTATATATATACAGTCATGTACACATTTAGTGGTTATTGGGTTATTATTGTACTGTTATTTTGGTTCTTCATTCACGTGCATTACGTTAAACTTGGTGGTTTCACAATCAAAGTGTGTTATTTAATTGTTTCTAAATGTATAGGATACTTTCTGGTGGTTCTTTTTGGAGAAAATTCCAGGTTAGTATAATATAATATAAGGTTACTTTAACAGTAATTCCTTATCCTACACTGTAAGTGGCTTTATCAGGAGCTGGGGCTTAAAGTATTAATTGTAGCTGGAAGCAAATACATGTAGGAGTATTGCTCCTCCCTTGGATGGGATGCTACATTGGTAGGTTATTCAGACCCTGTAAAGGTTTTGGACGAGACGCGTCTCGAGAGTAGCGAGAACGCGTTTCGCAAGAAACGAGACGCCTCTCGCAAGAAACGAGACTCGTCTCGCAAGAAACGAGACGCGTCTCGCAAGAAAACGAGACGCCTCTCGCAAGAAACGAGACTCGTCTCGCGAGAACGAGACGCGTCTCGCAAGAAACGAGGACGCGTCTCGCGAGAAACGAAACGCATCTCAAGAGAAAACGAGACGCGTCTCAAGAGAAACGAGGCGTGTCTCGCGAGAAAACCAGACGCGTCTGGTTTCTCTCCAGACGAAATCAGACGCGTCTGAAGAGAAACCAGACGCGTCCTCGCGAGAAACGAAACGCATCTCATGAGAAACGAGACGGCGTCTCGCGAGAAACGAAACGCATCTCATGAGAAACGAGACGCGTTCAAGAGAAACGAAATGCATCTCATGAGAAACGAAAGGCATCTCACGAGAAACAAGACGCGTCTCATGAGAACCGTACATATGTAATGGTCGGATCAAGACAAGAACGCCAAGAATTGACGAGAGTCGATAAGAGTCGAGGGACTGAGAATTGGACGAGAGTTTTCTTAATGTTTCATTGATTTTCATCAGAGCACAGTCAAACGAGCTTGTAGGTATGCTAGAGTTGACATATTCCTGTCATAAGCGTGAAAAAACTGTCAGTGACATTCATGAAAATTTGAGCTGGTTCAAATTCGATGATAGCGCACGATGAGACAGCACGAGAGTTGTGGCCAATGAGAGCGAGAGTTTGAACTCACAAGAGTTGATGAGACATGCAACACGAGAGGTTTGAACTCACTCTTGTCATATTTTGTCGACTCTCGTTCTGGTGTCATCCAGCTGGGGTCTTGTACTGACCTGAAGGTTCCCCTGAACAAGGCTGAAAACAGGCAGCTGCTGTGTGTCTTATTGGGTAGCTCTTTTCCTAAAGGTTAACGCTTCTAGTTCATAGGACATTTTGTTTGTTTTTTTGTTAAATGACTGACCCCTGATAACGTTTAACACAGCGCAACGCAATTTCTTATCGCTTTGTTTTTCGTTTTACAAGCCTGATTGCAAGAAAGCTCAAGATGGATTGTTCAACAGAATAGCGGACAGTTTTGTTTCCTTGTTCTTCGGTGTTAGTCCAGATTTTAAAGACAGATTCTTCCAGGTAAATATATTAAAGACAACTTTGGTATAAATCATTTGCTCAGAATCCATGATTGATCGAATTTAAATCCATACATTCTTAGAGTGAGTTGACTGAATTTAAAAGCACTCTGCTAAACGTTACCTTAATGCACTTGTTCTCTAATGTTCTTAAAAATTCTCACGTGAATTAGGGACCTAAAGCAACCACAACAGCAACACAATGGAAAACATCACTTACAAAGTGAATTCACGTTCCTATAAACTACTAGTCCGCGATTATTCCAACACGTTCAATTTGTCCAATGTGGCCGAACTGTCCAGGAGCTGAATTCGTAGGGAAAGAGTTCAAGGCGGTTAGAGAAAGGAAAATTCACCGTTGTGTGTTCACGTTCTCCATAATACCGTGAATTTGGTCATTTGACGTTTTTGTTTTGCAGAGGACGGCAAAGAAATGTACCAAAATGAAAACGCACGTGCAGAGCAATTGTACTACTAACAGGCAAACTTATTATTTTGTGACGTTCTCGTTGCCGTCGTGGCTGCTTAAGGTCCTTATCGGCTGCATACTTGTTATATCTAATATGGTAGTGATCTTCAAAGTTAGCTTGGTACATGTACCCTGACAAGACTTGTACTTGAATTTGATTTCATAATCCAGCATTTTGCCGACTGCCTTGCCCAAGCAGTGTACGCTGCATACTGTGAGGTGTTTCCACGATCCTATCAACTGTTTGATGACGACTTCAAGAGTTTCCTCCTCAACACCATCTCGGAGTGGGTCACAGGTAAAACACGCAGCAGAAACTTTGAATTTGTAAATTATTATTATGCTTATGCGACACTTGGCGCGCACAGGATGGATGATGATGGTACAGTACATATACAATGTACTGGGAGGCGCAGTGGCCTGATGGGAGGGTATAGTCACGTAACATCTTTTAAAACCTGATGACGGAAGCTGTTGTAAAACTTCGCGTACAAGGCAACGTCTATCCTTGTTGTTACATCCTACTTCTGTAAATTTCAGGTACCAGGCCTCCACCTTACTCTTGGGAGAAATGGAACCTAAAGCTCCTGGAGCCAAGCAATATCCGGGAACTACAAGATGACAGGACGCAGTCTCTTAAGGGTAAATATATGTAAATGATACATCACTGCATTCGTTACCGCAAGCACAGGGTAATAAAAGATTAGCTAAGTCGCACCACATACTGGAAGACGCGCAAAAAAGTCTGCACAGCACGAAGGTACATTCTGGGAATTCTTATACATGTAGCTCTCTTATCGTTTGCTATGTGCTGACACACAACCGACTCGCTCATTATTTTAACCGAGTTTTTTTTTTTTTGCTTGTTTGTTTGTTTTTAGCCAACATGTCGTTTGATCTGGACTCTTGCCTGGATGAGTACAGTGTTGGGCCAGCTGGCAAAGAGAGAGCTGGGACATACACAACTCAGTACTCCCCCTCTAGGATGGGCTTGACAATTATTCCTTCATTTGACAGTACCGAGGTAGGTTCGTGACGTAAAGGCAATACGTCATAAGATCTACAAATGTAATTAAGGTTGTACATGTACCTCTTGGATGACAATGACATTGTATACCGAAGATCAAGTATGTAGTGGTCACTGGTCAGTCTCCGTACTTTGTTATGGAGATCTTAGGGCCTCCACTGACTAGAGAGATAGTTGTCGACAACTATTTAGTTGTCAATTATAAAACGTTGTCGATAACAAAAAAGCCAGTGTGTGAAGCTAGTTATCGATAACTAAGGCCCTTAGTTATCGATAACCCGCTTAACATCGATCGACAACTTTTTATGATTGACAACTAAATAGTTGTCGACAACTATCTCTCTAGTCTGTGGAGGCCCTTAGAAAAGCTCAGTAGAGCTTGCTAAGATCTCCTGCCATTATATGTTATCTACATATGTAGTAGCTGGTATAAATGTTTGATTTAATTAAAGGTAATGGATAAACATTGTCACCTAGAGGTGAAAGTCAGTTGTAATTCTACCCATATTGTTTTTTATTACGTTTTACAAATTCGTGCATTAAATAATAATAGTTAAATCTACTTTGTTGTAACATTTTGATTTAATAAGGGGTGCCAAACGTAATATTTTAAACTAGATTTATACATCAACAAGTTCACTGATATTTGAACACGCTGGTGACAAACTGAAATAACATATTTCTCATGTATATCGTTGTTCGTTCGTTCGTTCGTTTATTTATTGATTATTATCTATTTATTTATTATTTCCTGTATTATTTTTTTCACAGTCACACGAAGTCGGCCCAGGCCCGAGTTTGAACGTGTTGGTTTTAATCTCATGGGGAGGAGTCCCTTAGTGTCCCATTTCCTCCGCATGAGAGAACTAATGGACAAAGAACAGCAACCTGTACAGTCTGTAGGACGCACTGAAGTCGCTAAATTACAGTATCCTTTATTACATTGTGTGGGGAGTGTTCTGGTCTGTTTGTGTTTTTCATCCGACATCGTCAAAATTCATACATCTAAACGCTTTTCAATAACATGCGAACTCTCGGGAACTCTGCTCAATGCGGTATGAGCGCAAAACAAAAGATGTGCACGGTCATGGACCTTCCAACATAAATCTTGGCCTCTTTGTTTGCTCCTTTGAAGTTGGCCGGGCTAAATAACCATTTCCATCTATTAACTATGTTTTGAGTTGTAGCTAGAGAATTGATGTAGCCATGGTAACAGTCTTTCAGCACTCCCGTTTGGCATTAACCCGGACGGGCATTTTTTTACGCCCACTTCGAGATGGCGCCGGCCATTTTATGTATTTTGTTATTTTTTTATGCAACTGAATATTGTTTCGGGTTAATCAATAGTTTAGAATTTGTGTTTGGGGTTGAAAATGGTTGGAATTACATTGTATGTTGTGAAGTAACGGTTTTATGATTTGTTCGTAGTAAACTGGTTAGTATTGACGTTTTGTTATGGGAGCTGACGTTATTGCCTTAAAAATGAGAGTTTCGGGCAGCTAGCTGCTTGATTATATTGTGCTAGGGAATCAGGTTACTGTGGGCTCGAATCAAGACAATTCGTGAACTATACATTGTACATGTCTGATTGTTTTCTCCTTTTTTGTAGAAAAATTCTTAACGCCGCCATCTTTAACTGGGCGTAAGAAAACAAAAATTCCCCGGCTTACCTGAACTAATCTTTGAACCATCCTTCAATTAGAAACTCAGTAGTTACTTATCCATATTTGATGTGAGGGCAATAAGAATGAAGGAAGCAAACTGTTAGGGGTAATCAAGAATGAATCCTTACTAAGATTTATTTCTTAATTGTCTTTAACTGTTTGTTGGATATCATAGTATGATATTTCCCATTTCTATGAATGCTATGCACATGAAAGTGTGTGTGTTCTGTTTCCTTAACGCATTTAAAGGGCTTCAGCGCCTACGTATAAACAAGTGATAAGAGAGTGCAAAAAAACGACCAAGACTTTAAACAATCACTATCAACGGTAAGCAGCAACAACACCAGGCAAACAAACTTGTCTCGCAATTTTGTTGCGACACAGGTTGCACGAAAAATTGTCTAGTATATGTGTTATTTAGGGGAGTTACACTTAGCAACGTTTCATGGAACTTGTCTCGCAATGGCGCAAAAGTTGCACGGCGAAACCGGCATCGCTTAGTGTAACAGCGCCTTTAGTGACCTGCTCAGTTTTCAGCTTCGCTGAATCCAAACACTGAACTTCACTGAACTCCCAGGTCGTTTTGGCCAGAACTTCGTAGAAACAGTTAAGGTGGCCCGCGGTTATTTATTGGAGCGGAGGTTCCCTTTTTTAAAACTACTTTTCGGCAGGAAAAGCGTCAACCGATTTCTGTAAATTTAAATGATAATGAGCGATCAATGACATTCCAAGGAAATTTTCGATGATCCGTAATTCCCAAGTGAAAAATAAATCCCACAACGCGGCAAATTTGAATAATTTACGGAAGACGAGGGGTTTTCAAAGCATTGGTAAAATGGAGGACATGAAGTAGCTAACTTGACGACTTAATTCGCCGAGCTTCGTCGTAGCTACACGCCTAAAACTAGGCGAGGCCGTTTTTATATATGCTGGATTTTATCATACTTAAAAATTACGGAAAACAAATCGGTAGTTTTTTCACAAGTCGAACAAACGTGAATAGTTTGAAAATTCACAAATTACGCACTATAAACATCTTGTTCTTCATTTGCTTATAACTTGTACTGGGAATTTCCGATCTTTTCCGATTATTCAGCAAAGGTTTAGGTGGTATCAAGTTTTCCAACAATAGGTGCGATCTTAGCATTATTGAAGCGTTCTTGCAACATATGAAGCAAATACACGAAACATATTATTTTGAAGCTAAAATTCAGCAGTGAACTGTGCAGCAATTTCTATGCAGCCGATTTTGTGGAAACTTGCTCACAGTAAACATTGAAGTCTTGGAACTTATTGAACGTAATTAGAAAAAAATCTATCTTCGTTTTATGAAAATATTCGCGATTTCGTAAAAAACAAGGTTTTCTAATAGCGATTGTATCTCTAAATCTTAAATTTCGTTTGCCCTAAAATTAAAAGCCTTCTAAAATTTAAAGATTCCTTATTTTGAATACCAAAAATTACAGAAATCGGTTGACGCTTTCCTGCCGAAAAGTAGTTTTAAAAAAGGGAACCTCCGCTCCAATAAATAACCGCGGGCCACCTTAAATAGATCCCGGTCTGATTCTTAGTCCTGTTTGCTTCAAATCTTAGAATGTTTAAAAGAGTCCCCAAGACCTGCTTCTGCATGTAGGTTTTTAGCAACTTCCCTGTCCACAACACCAAAAGTCTGAATAAAACTGAAACTTCAAATATATTTATTGTTCACAGAGTTCTGGATACTTCTGAGCAAGAAAGTGTAAGGATACAGAAACAGAAGCGAGCTGCTTTAGCGAAACTGGAAAGGTTAGATCCATGTGTTATACCCACATCACAAAAAAATGCCAGAATTATATACATGCACCAGGAAAGGTTTTGATTGCCTCTAAGCGAGGAAAAAAATCCTTTCAAGTAATATGCTGGCGTCAGAGGGAGGTGCGGTGGCCTAATAGTTAGCGTGATGGTCTGCGGACGAGTAGTATGGGTTGGATCGCTGGCCGGGGTCATTGTGTTGTGTACTTTACTCTTACAGCACTGCCACAAGTGAAGTTTTAGGGCAACCGGGCAAATTTCTGGAGAGAGGGCGTGGGTTACTGTATCTGCGATGGACTAGCATCCCATCCAGGGGGTAGCAATACTCCGAGTCGCTTCATGCTGGTAACTTTTTCCCGAGTGCATTAGACTATATGCGTCTTGTCCCCAATTTTCTCGTCGCTTTTTTCGTTTCTCGCTCGACGGACTAAGGGAAATAAAATGAGGGGCTGCTCTTTATGGAGGCAGAGGCACCTGCTTGCATGGGATTATTCTGTATGGATTTATTTGAGGGAGGCCAAACGGGTCGGTGAAAATTATCATGTGACCCTGTTTGAGTGGCTACAAAGCAATAACATCGGACGACCATATTTTTGTTTTGTTTTGTTTTTGTTATTTCTTTTAATTTAGTCCTGAAGAAGGACAGTAAAACTGCCCGAAATGTAGAACGTTTAAAGATTAATAATCCGGAAATAAAGGAAAGACAATTTTTATTTAGAATGAGAGTGTGAAAGTTTCAGAGATACTGTATGGCGTGTTATCGTTACTTAGGTTCCTATTAGCTGATCACTGTTGATCTTTATTTCCACCAGCTTAAAGAATGATCTAGTCTTGAGAAATCAAGACATTAAAATGATCAGCGACCGACTCCTCGACTTAATGGTAAGTTAAAGTAACTCAATCTACTGTCATGAGTTGTTGTTGTTGTTTTTTTCTGTGAAATGTGCGACTTTGGGAGTTTCTCATTGAACAGCATTTGAACTGTACTTGGATTTGTGGACCTTCAGCAGATGTTTTCAAGCATCTGTATAACGTTTCCTAAACCGTTTGAACGTTCTATGAAACCGTTTAACGCTTAAAGAAGCCTTTTACAATCCGTCCGTTTTTACTCGTCTAAAGGATAAGCTTTAGTGTACGTTTTCCCATGTAAGGTCCCGTTTACGGCATGACCCAAAGCTCCTTTTAATTAAAGAACCGAGTCGTCTAGTGATAAGCTCCTTCAGACTTTGTATTGCTACTTAAGTGCAGTGTAGATACGAACACTCCTCTAAAAAGAAAAGCTTCGAGTGTCCAAGTTGAATAAAGGCCCGATCAAACGGTCTCAACATTTGTCTCAACATTCTCTCAACATTTGTTGAGTCCATGTTGAGAGATGTTGAGACCATGCCCGGTCAAACGGCCTCAACAACGTCCTCAACATTTCAATAACAAAAGAAATGTTATGAAGATGTTGAGACAAAGTTAAAATAAATTCAAACTGTCTCAACATGTCAACAACACCTCTCAACATTGTTGAGAGGGGGACTACTGTCAAACGGTCTCAACATCGGCTCTCAACAAATTTTGAGAGAATGTTGAGACAAATGTTGTGATCGTTTGATCGGGGCTTAATTAACTGTTGTTTAGAGGAAGCTGTTATGGCCCGATCAAACGATCACAACATTTGTCTCAACATTTGTTGAAAGAAGTTGAGACCATGCATCCCCGGTCAAACGGCCTCAACCTCTAACCTCTCAACATTTCAAGAACAAAAGAAATGCTGTGACGATGTTTAAATGGATTCAAAACTCGTCTCAATATGTCACAACACCTCACAACATTGTTGAGAAGGGGTGTCAAACGGTCTCAACATCGGCTCTCAACAAATGTTGAGATAATTTTGTGACAAATGTTGTGACCGTTTTAATCGGGCCTTAAGGAGAAAATTACTAGGAGAGCCCATTACTCTGGTTACTACCACGTGTAGCTATGTTTAGAAATCAGAATGGTATTCTGGGATTAGCTAAATATTCTTTAATTAACAGCTGCGAGATCCCGTAACATCACTCGTCAGATAAATAAACACACCGGTCCATCGATTGTCTGATTGGTTATTTTAACAGCAATCGTCAAACCGACGAAGAAACTTTATACGAGTTCTAAAAATAGCCAAGCTCTTACACACGCTGGACTTACACTGCTGATTACGTTTCAGTCGCAACCAGAACCATGCTACATCCGGGTTTCCCAACAGTGCTTTGGAGCAATCATCAGACGATGACACGTGATGGTTCACGTGACATAGCACAATTTGTTTCAAGTGTGGCGTTCCATCCTGCAGTTCTTTTCAAAAGTTGTAAATAGCGTTTAATAAAAACAAACAAGCTTTTTTAAGCACAATTATTTTTCAAAGATTTTGAAACTTTGAAACTAAAAGACCATTTTACAGTTCTGTGAAATGTAACCAAGCCTCTGTATGAAAGCGAGGTTAGGGGTGACCATGAGAAGAGATAGAGATCAGAAACGCTGACCAGAAACTAGTTTACGTAATAACAGAATAATCAAAGGCCTGGATTCTAAGCACAGAACTGTAAAATGGACTATTGGTTATTTATTTGTACAAGGATATAGATAGAGTAAGGAAATGTTTGAAAACATGTTTAAAATAGTAAAACAAGATTTTGATCTGCGCCTTTATAAAGCTTGCATTCACTCCTCCTGAAAGATGAAAGGTGATCAGGGCAGTAAGAAGAAAGGGGGAGGAGAGGATAGGGGAGTGGAAGAGAGAGGAAAAGCAAAAGATGCTTTTATCCGTTCGGCTTCGCCCTTCCTCGGTTTTATTTATCTAATCTCCTTATCGACTCCTGTTGGCAGAACTCGGAATTTTTCCGAGTTAAGCTTGTTGTCACTGACTGAATATAATATATTTCTCGTTGTGTTTACCAAGCATAAAATTTGCTTTGATTCTTTGGTACTGTCTTTCCGCCCATGCATATGTCGCATATCGACCAAACTATCAGGATGCGAGAACATTTTGCTTACGGTACCTTGCGAAATAAAATGGAACGAAAGGAATGAAAATATGTGTATACTCTACGAAATAAATATCTGTACTTTGTAAAATAAAAATCCGTACTTTACGGAATGAAGATCTGTTCTTTACGGAGTGAAATTTGTGTTTACTAAATCATTATAAATCCTGACCTAAAACCTTTTTCCTAGTATCGGAGAGCAGTGGAAAGGGAAAAAGGGACTGCTCCAAACCGCCATTAAAGATTTTTACATCGTCGCCCTTTGCAGAAAACCTGCAAGCTTCTACGAGCCGACCTGACTAAATTTTCACGTATTCCGGCTTTCTTTAAGCCTAAAGCACAATATTGAATCCTTTGCATTTGTTAACAAAGATCTAAATTTGTCGTTCAAGAAGGCGGGATTATTGGCCTCGTTTCTATTTACTTTCGTGCTTATAATTATTCATAAATATGCAAACGCTTGAGACATATGTGCAGAAAAGCTTAAAGACTTGAACAATATAAAAGCTTTTTTTTACTTCACGCTATAATATAATAACACATTAAGTTGCAGAATATCATTTTCATAGTGTTTCCTTCGTCATTGATGAACTTTGTATTAAGGTAAGCGTAGTTTGGTATTTTGCTATCATCATCTGCCGTGAAACCTTCTGCATGGTAAAAACACTTTTCATTCAAAACGAAAAGAGAAGGTTGGCCATTGATGGCGAGCTCGTGATCAGTTAACAAGTGAAAATCTGTTCCATGTGATATATTTTATCCTTGTTGACTCTCGATAACTCGAACCTTCAACGGAAATTGAAATACGTTCGGATTCGATTCGGATTATCGGAAGTTCGAGTTATTGGGAGTCAAATGTATATTTTATTCTAGTAACACTAACTGTTGGCAAACGAAGCTGAAACGGCCTACCCCGGCAAGACAAAATACAAACAACAGCACATTAAAAGAGACACGAAAGGGATGGCACATCAAAACTTGTAAACTTTAGCCAGTAACTGAATTCATTCGTAATCCGTCTAAATCCTCCCCAATCTTAGCCATCCCCGTTCCTCTTTGGCTTATTATTACCTCTTTAGTGTTTTTATACTTAGCAAACTAATACTTTGAGGTTTCCTTTGATTCCAATTGAAGAAATATTAGTTTGGGAGAACTCGGATTTCTTTTTCCGAATAGCTTTTGTCACTGACTGGAGATAATCTATTACTCATTGTGTTTCTACCATCATTTCTTTCCACAACATTTGAATACCATGTGTCTAGTTTATGTGTGTATTGTATCAAGAATTTAAACTACACGGCCAATATTTTTGTGCATCATAAAAAGCGACTAGTATATCGTGTCATTTAGCTCTTAATGTGGAATTTATATCATTGCGTTAAGGGGGAGAACCTAAACTACAAGGAACCACAAAAATGTTGCTACGGAAATCTCTAAACCTCCATAACTTTGGTTCCTGGACTCCAGTGGGCATCAAAGTTTGTAGTGTTTGTTTGATTCACGTTCCCTTTAAACATATTTCGAACCATGCCCATATTTGGTGTGTCACGTGACCAAAATGAAAAATGTCTAAAAACTCGGAAGGATTTGATCGTTTTCAAATTATTACTTTAGAATTTGCTGAAGAACGTCAATATCGACAACTTGTAGCATGCGTTTGATGAAATGTGCAATATTTCGGCAGTTATAAAGCTTTAAGACTTTTAAAGCTAAAGACAATGTTCTGATAGACGTTTTACCATCTGACCTCAGTCATTTTATTCACCATTTTTAACTCGTGAATGCGAAAGCAATGAACGAGTTATAGCATTTGGTGGACAAATTTCACTCGCTCGATGGGCTGTAAACATTAATCGCGCTATTAATTTATGC